>JADBJO010009505.1:77170-82816 GCA_016801955.1 Conus betulinus | reverse complement strand
TCTGTCCAAAACAATCATGCAAGGCCCATCGAGGGCGGAAAGAAGAAGAAGAGAAGACAGCGGAAGACGAACTGGTATGAGAACATCAAAGAATTGGACCGTACTCCATGCACGTGAGCTGCTGCCGGCCGGTTGCTGACAGAGAACAGATGGAGAGGGGGGGGGGGGGTTGCGTCTGCGGTCCTCAGGTTTCCCCAACGCCTACGTCTGTAGTATATGGCCTGAGGTGAGGTGAGGTGAAGCCTCCGTGAGATGTCAGCACCTGAGGTTCTGTCACACAAGTTTTGCGGCATTTGAGTGAAGCGGATTTGTTCGACCACATGTTGAGCAGATTCTGTGTCGCGGTACTCATGCATTTGAAAACGGTTGAGTGCGGTCTCTTGAGCACAGTGTGCAATATTCAAGACACCTACGTCCTATTGTCCAAACACAGGGGCCCACGTTTGCGACAGACTCTCAAACCATATACATAAAACGAGGTTGTTTGGAACGATTTGTAATAGGACCTGGCATTGGATATAACGTTCTTGTTGTGTGTGTGTGAGTGGGGGGGGGGGGGGGGGGGGAGGGATGGGTTGGTGGGGAGGGTGGGAGGGTGCGTGCGTGTGAGTGCGTACGTGTGTGTGTGTGTGTGTGTGTGTGTGTGTGTGTGTGTGTGTGTGTACGTGTGTGTGTGTGTGTGTGGTGTGTGTTTGTGTGCGCGCGCACGCGGTGTGTGTGTGTGTGTGTGCGTGTGTGTGTGTGTGTGTGTGTGTGCGCGTGTGTGTGTGTGTGTGCGTGTGTGTGTGTGTGTGTGTGTGTGTGTGTGTGTGTGTGGTGTGTGTGTGTGCGTGTGTGTGTATGCGTGTGCGTGTGTGTTTCTTCCTTTTTCATTGAACTTGAGACGGTTGGAGAGTGACAAGTCATCAAGGTCAGTTTCAGCATGTCGTCGTGAACGATGAGGTAACGAGTTGGAGATCCTTTCTTCCAGATTGAAACTGGATGTAATGTAAGATGTCACTTCAATCTTCCCCCCAAATCTCTCTCTCCCCCTCTCACCCCCCACCCCCCCCCCCCAAGCCCCCCCCCCCCAATCCTCTCTCTCTTCTTCCACCCCACCCCCCCACGTCCTCTCTCTCTCTCTCTCTCTCTCTCTCTCTCTCTCTCTCTCTCTCTTTCCATCCATTACAGTCTCCGGAAATGATCCTGTCCTGTGTGCTCGTCTAGGCCAAAATGAAACTGATACCCCTGTCTGACCCCTCCCTCCCTCTCTCTCTCTCCCTCTCTCTCTCTCTCTCTCTCTCCTCTCTCTCTCTCCCTCTCTCTCTCTCTCTCTCCTCTCTCTCTCTCTCTCTCTCTCTGCCTAAAATGGTATCAAAGGTAGAGTGTTCAGATGCTTAGACATATGTAAATTGTAGTCCGACCTCACGTTCCAAATGGTGATGAATTGTCTGATTATATCAATTATATAGCCGGACTAAAACAGGGAGATGCTTGGAGCCCTATTTTGCTTCTTGCTTTTGTTTCAAATCACTTCAAACCAGATATGCAAACCATAAACAGTCATTCAACAAAGCAAAATACAAAAACCAAACAGAACTGAGCAAATATATTTGGAGACTTAAAGACAAAAAAATAAACTATAACATATCCTGGAAAATCATAAAAAGGGCATCACCATACAATAACATTTCAAAAAAGATGCAACCTATGTTCAACAGAAAAATGGTTAATACTATGCAAACCATACTTAGCAACCCTAAATACTAAAGTAGAAATAGTGACAATCAACAAAAAATATACCATTCTCCAACCCGCAATTCTACTTTAAAAAGGTTAATAGAACAAACTGAAAAATTCGTACGAAACATGAGATGGAAAGCGTTTTTTCTTCTTCCTGAACCCGAATGCAAAAAAAGAGGACAAAAACACATATGGCTTCAAATCATGGCGATCTCCACCGGCCATAGATGAAATGAAATCTTTCGAGGATAAAATGAAAAGAATGATAGCCAAACATAATTCAAAAAAATCAACAACGATTTCCAAACATCATTAAAAAATGAAATAAAACAAATACAAAATGACAAAAAAATATTCGTGAAGGCTGACAAAACCAGTAATTACTACAAAATGGAACCAAACGAGTACTCACAACTTCTTGATAAAAACATTCAGAAAAAACTACAAAAAAAAAGCTGATAAAACCATACACAACAACATCGAAAAAAAAGAAAAAGAACTCGTACACCACATGGATCTAGGTGACAGGGTAGAGAAAACAGCAATAAAAGAAGCCTTCATAACTCTTAAAGACCATAAACCCAATTTCCACAACAACCCAACATGTAGACTAATAAACCCATCTAAATCTGAACTGGGCAAAATAAGTAAGAAAATCCTAGAAAAAGCCATAAAAAAAACATAAAATCAAACACGGAATACAACCTCTGGAAGAGAACACATATGAAGTTATCCAATGGTTCAAAAATCTTAACAAACAGAAGAACACAGTATTCATCACATTCGACATAGTAGACTTCTACCCATCCATAGATGAAGAGCTACTCACACTAAAGCTCTGAAATTTGCTAATAAAACACACAGACATAACAGGTCAGAAATGGAAATCATTCTCACACACCAAGAAAACTTTACTCTACAGCAGAAATGAAACATGGATCAAGAAAACGAACAGAAACTCAACATTGATGTGACCATGGGATCGTATGACGGTGCCGAAACATGCGAACTGGTCGGACTGTTCATGCTATCCAACATCCAAAAAAAACAACTCGGAAAGCAAGTCGGACTATACAGAGACGACGGCCTCGCGCCGCGCTAAACACAATCCAAGAACCATCGAAAACAAGAAAAAAGAACTATGCAAAATTTTCCAAAACCATAACTTAAAAATCACCATCGAAGCAAACAAAAAGGTAGTGAACTACTTAGATAACACTTGACCTCAACAACTACATATATAAACCATACAAGAAACCTAATGACACTCCCATTTATGTAAACATCATAGCAACCACCCACCATCTATACTAAAAACCATACCCAATGGCATAAACAAGAGATTATCTAATCTGTCACATAATGAAAGAGTATTCAACAACGCAGCAGCAGAATACCAAGAGGCATTGCAAAAAAGTGGTTACAGCTACAAACTACAATACAACCCAGATAACAACATGAACAAAAACAAAAAAAGCAGGAAAAGGAAAATCACATGGTACAACCCTCCATATGATGGACGAGTAAAAACAAACGTAGGGAAAAGATTTTTTAAAATTTTGACAGCATCCTTCCCAAAAAGAACACAAATGTCCAAAATTTCAACAAGAACACCATCAAACTATCATATTCATGCATGCCTAACCTTAAAAATATAATTGATTCATCCAACAAAATGAAAAGCAACACAGCAAAGAAGGGTGAAGAAAGGAAATCCTGCAATTGTACTACAAAAGAACAGTGTCCCTTAAGCAACAAATGCCTCTATAACAACATTGTATACCAAGCCACTGTGACATCAGAAAATGAAAAAGAAACATACATAGGGATCACTGAAAATCACTTCAAAACCAGATATGCAACCATAAACAGTCATCAACAAGAAAAATACAAAAACCAAACAGAACTGAGCAAATATATTTGGAGACTTAAAGACAAAAAATAAACTATAACATATCCTGGAAAATCATAAAAAGGGCATCACCATACAATAACATTTCAAAAAGATGCAACCAGCGCTCGAAACAGATCTGTTGATTTTAAACTTCCTTTTACCATACTATTTTAAACAATAATATATATATATATATATATATATATATGTATATATATATATATATATATATATATATATATATATATATTTGGAGTAAAATAAAAAAAAAAAAAAAAAAAAACACAGAAGTAACCAGTTTCATTTTAAATTGTAAATTCTCCAATAAAATTTTCGCTTAAAAAGCTTCTTCAGTACTGGCCAATCTTGTTCGTGGCAAGACGGAGGCCAGTACTGAAGAAGCTTTTTAAGCGAAAATTTTATTGGAGAATATACAATTTAAAATGAAACTGGTTACTTCTGTGTTTTTTATTTTACTCCAAGTTTTTACCCCAGAAATATATTTTGGAGGAGTGGTGTCCAGCAATTTATTTGGACTGAATATTGAAAGCTATATATATATATATATATATATAGAGAGAGAGAGAGAGAGAGAGAGAGAGAGACATATACATATACATATATATATATATATATAAAGAAAAAACAAAGAAAGAGGCCCAGACATCTTACGGGAACCATCCTTGAAACGAAAGACGAAAAGAAGTATGCTAGGATGATACCAGAAGTGCGCGAAGGAGAGAAGGGAGGAACAGAAAATAAAGGAGAGAGAGAGAGAGAGAGAGAGAGAGAGAGAGAGAGAGAGAGAGAGAGAGAGAGTGCCGATGATGATGTTTCAATGACCGACATTGCTATCAATTGGATTTTGTATACTTTCGTTAGCTGATGATGATGTTTTGATGTCCGACACTGTTATCGTTCATATGGTGTATTCTTTTGTTAGCTGATGATGATGTTTTGATGTCCGACACTGTTATCGTTTATATGGTGTATTCTTTTGTTAGCTGATGATGATGTTTTTGATGTCCGGAACTGTTACCGGTCTTCAAAAACAATTACATGATTATCAGCATGCTGCTACAACACCACAGTTAAAAGCTAATCTGTCTAAAAGTAATATCATAGCATGTCGTAAAGGTGGCTATCTAAGTGTAGGGAAAGATGGATGTACGGTGGCGATGCAATGCTTTTTGTCAATGTTTTGAAGTACTCGGGAATTTTCTTCTCGAAACGTTTAAGCTTTGTTTAGTGATCTCAAGTAAGGCCAACAGCACTGTAATATGCATTATGAAAAGGCTATATAACCTCAACAGTACTTCCTTTGAGTTATTCATTAAGTTATTTGACAATCAGTATAGCCATGAGTTCAGTATGGTTCTGAAATATGGGCCATGGATGAAGTTGCGATCAACTGCGAATATGTCCATACATTTGCCCTAAAGAAATGCGTGGGTGCAGAAGGACAAACTCCTTGTGATCTTATTCATGGCAAGACAAACAGATATCCAATATACATTGTTTCAGCGGTTAAGTGTATTCGTCATGGTTTGTAGTAAGTGCAGACGAAAGCATACAGCATGCTGTATGACTTAATACCAGGGAAAAGAAAAAACTGGAAAACTAGAATAAGACTCTCTTTGTTTGAGTATGGATTTGGTTTTGTTTGGTTAAATTAACTTTTTTTTTATATATATATCAAGGTGTTGGTAACGTGCTGATTTTGTCCTATTTTTTGTCAGAGATTAATTGATGGCGGTTTGAAAAAAATGATCTGTTCACATTCAAATAGTAAACGATTTACATTTTTATAGAAAACGTTGCAGTCATCCTGATTTCAAACCTGACTTAAAGCTTGATATGGAAAAAAACATTTGAAAATTACAACGACGAGATTCAGACTTGGCATTTCGGATTTAGTAATTCATCATCAAAGATATAGATCTCTCAATGACACACATTTGATTTGTCCATTATTTAAAACATCGCAAGAAGATGAGATCCACTTTGTTCCTAGCTGCCCAGCTCTCGAG
>JADBJO010009505.1:69670-74670 GCA_016801955.1 Conus betulinus | reverse complement strand
ATCATCAATTTTTCGGAAGAGAAGGCCAGTTCAGCCATTGGTATGGATGGCACGTTACGCATAGCATGCACCCTGCGTGAGAATGGAAAGAATGAAGGAAGTAAGGAAATTGAGTGCACGATATTGACTGATGACACGGGAAAAGACTGAATGAAGCGCCAGCTGGCAGCTGTTTCAGTCGACACTACCAAGGTAGGCAGCCCGCTGTATAAACGAGTGGGGGTTGTAAAACGCTTGGAGTTTGGTCCCTGACCGCTGATAGGCGCTATATAAGTATTCATTGTTGTTTTTGTTGTTGTTGTTGTTTAATTTTCAGATAACAGGTCATTATGTTGCAGACAGGTCAGAATGCTGGAGACACGTTATCAAATCAGATAACAGAAATATTGCAGACAGGTCATAATGTCACATATCAGGATCTTGCAGGCGTGTTGTGTTAGATTATAAGTCAGTATGTTGCAGGTTAAGACATAAAACTATTCATCTGGTGGTTGTAGACAGCTCAGCAAAATTATTGATCGGTTTGTTGCTGATGGGTATAAAGAAAGATTATATTAGACGAGTGTGTTGCCGATAATTATTTAGACAAATTACTGCCGAGTGTATTCCTGAATGGATATGAAAAAAAAAGATTATAGATAAGTCTATTGAAAACAGATTATTTAGAAAGATTTTAGATCAGCATCCTGGGAACAGCTTATTCAGGCAGAACTGAGATCAGTGTGTCGGCCAAAGGTTATTACAACAGACTATATAGATCAGCATCATTGCCAACAGACTATGACGGAAGGTTATATACATTCTCATGCACGTTGTTGGTTATCTCCAATGATTATAGATGACTGTGTGCCTTACACACTATCTACGACGACTAAAGAGCAGTGTGTGCCTTGTAGATTATCTACAAACACTATACACCGATGCGTAATGTACAGTTTATCTACAAACATTGTATCCCAGTGCGTAACGTGCAGATTATCTACAAACATTGTACCCCAGCGCGTAATGTAAAGATTGTCTACAAACATTATAAATCAGTGCGTACTGTACAGATTGTCTACAAACATTGTATCCCAGTGCGTAACCTACAGATTATCTGAAAACATTGTAGTCCACTGCATAAGGTACAGATTATCTACAAGCATTGTATCCCAGTGCGTAATGTGTGCAGAGTATCTTAAAAAATTGTATTCAGTGCGTAGCGCATAGAGTATCTGCAAACATTTATCCCAGTGCGTAACACGCAGATTATCTGCAAAACATTGTATCCCGGTGCGCGTAACGTACAAATATCTCTACAAACAACGTATCCCAGTGCGTAACATACAGATTGTCTACAAACATTGTACACCAGTGTGTAACGTACAGATATCTACGAACGTTACTGATCAATGTGTACCAGACAACCCACCGAGATCGTAGATATAAGAGTGCATCCTATAGATTATCTACAAATACTATATACGTCAGTGTGTACGTCAGTTCTGTCTATGTCCATCTTGCGGGCCAAACTCGATAAGATGAGTGGTTTGCTCGTTCTTCGTTTTCATTGGCCTGAATGTTGCTTGTCTTGCCTGCAGAAGACCAAAGGCGTCGTGTTTCGTCTTGTGATTTGTTTATCTCTCTTGCCCGGCAGAATAGTTGTAATTTCTCTTTAAAATGTGATTCAGTTTCAGCCTGTACTGACCTCACACTGATACCAAATTATCTGTTTACAAAGTACAGATTGCTATACATAACGCAGATAATCCGGAAGAACCGTAGATCAGTGTGTGGAAATGTACATTATGCACGGGGAGTATGGGCCTGCGTAACTGCTCAATTCCCCTTATTTTTCAACTCTCATTTCATTTTTGTCTTTTAAACACAACTCCGATCTAGTTGCAAAGCAGTTCAGCCAAGCATACACGTGATAATTGCTTGCATCCATCTTTTCTTAAAGTTCAGTTGACTCTGTTATGTTTTTCCCCCAAACTTGTATCAACAGAAACTCGCTCTTCTGGCGTTGATTTATTTTACAACTGTCGATGATGATGTAGTGGGAAGCTTGAGAGAGAGAGAGAGAGAGAGAGAGAGAGAGAGAGAGAGAGAGAGAGAGAGAGAGAGAGAGAGAGAGAATTTTCTCGCCTCTTCGATATTGAACGGCCGTGTAAAAAAAGAACCAGAACTGTTGTTCCTTGCATCTGATTCGTCCTTGTCTGCCACGTGATGCACTCTGACCCCCTTTTTTACAAAGGGCGATCACTGTGCGATCAGTTCCTGTCAGTCACAGATCAGAAAGCATCGTTTTTGCCTGATTGAAGACTTTCTCCCCCCCCCCCCCCCCCCCCCCCCCCTTTTTTTTTTTTCTTCGATTTTTTGTTATTCCCAACCAGAAGGAAATATGTTATATGGCATACTGGCGAGAACATTTTGCTGACATCAATATTGAGATGCTGTAATCTGTAAAACATTACCTTATATCATATATGTCATACACTATATCGTATCATTTTATAGTGTATCATTTCACATTATATCATATCATATTACATTACACTACATTACATTACATTACATTACATTATATCATATCATATCATATTACATTATATTGAGGATTGCCTGCCAGAACCCAACATCTCCCTTATATAATTATATGTATGCGAGATACTGGGTTCTGGCAGTCAACCCTCGATATTATATTATATTATATTATTTTGTATTATATTATATTATATTATATTATATTATATTTATATTATATTATATTATATTTATTGAAATGAAGAAGATGAGAAAAGAAGAAGACCAACGAAGACTCCAAAAAGCAGTCCAGCAGAGCCAGCAAGGGCAATGGACAACGTGGGAGAATGCACTCCAAAGAAGTCTCACTTGGAATGACATTTGGCACATGGCCCCTCTCAGGATCAGCTTCATTCTCAGATCTGCATATGACCTTCTGCCTTCAAATGCAAACCTGGTAGTACCAACACCACAAAAGGGAAAATCAGGACTCCAAAAGCACCCGCAACATTCTTCACGGCAGGAGGCAGCGAATCATGGCCAAGAACAACAGTGCCACTCGGAACATGCAGGCAGAGTCTGCTGGACGGGGCAGATGACTGGGAGTGCACAGCAGACCTCCCAGAATGGAATAGTCACCCAGAGATTATCAGCAAGAGTGGCATGAGACCAGACATAGTATTACACTCTCAGTCAACCCAGCAGCTGATCATGATCGAGCTCACGGTGCCATATGAGAACAGAATGGAGGCAGCTCAGATCTACAAGACTGAAAAGTATGCTGATCTGGCAAACAGCCTGAGGAGAGAAGGCTATCAGGTCAAAGTCCTCACTGCAGAAATTGGAGCTAGGGGGTTTGTGGGAACGTCTGCATACAGCCTCATGAAACAGCTCTCAGTTGCAGGGAGGGAAAAAACCAAAGCCCTGAAAGCAATGGCAGAAGCGGCAGAGAGGTGTTCAAGTTGGATCTGGTCAAGGAGGAACAAAAGTGAACTTTCATAAGGCTTAACTTTCCTACAAATATCAGTGTGTCCCTGTGGCTCAGTGGTTAGTGCGCGAGTCATTAAGTGGAAACGAGCATGTCCAGAAGGGCATGGGTTCGAATCCCAGTCATGGCTCATCCCAAGATGGGAAAAAAAGGGGCAACAGAGGGACATCCGGAGTCATGAACCGGGTGTGGCCCACCCCCCCTAGAGTGCGTTATAGAAAAGTTGAAACAGCTGGACGCAGACATAGCATGTCTGTCTCACACGAGTCGAGTCGAGTTACTTCACCAATTATGGGGGGAATGGATGACACTGGGGTCAGAACAATTCACTGTTCTCTGTATGTACGCTGTCACATGAGAATCGAACCCTGGCACCTCACACGTGTCCTCGCATGGAGAAGCCAACCTACGTGTCTGTCATGAGATGAGAGAGAGAGAGAGAGAGAGAGAGAGAGAGAGAGAGAGAGAGAGAGAGAGAGAGAAACAATCTTCCATGATGGCAGAGCACAGAAAATGGTAGAGGCAGCTAAAGTCTTCAGTAATCACAACCTAAATTGGAGAGGTTTCCCGACTCTAAAAATAGGATCCACGTTATCAGCTTCATTCAACCCGGTTGGGGGGAGAGGCAGGAATAGCTCAGTTGGTACAGCGCCAGACCTGGGGTTGCGAGTTCGAATTTCGGTACAGGGGGATTTTTCCCTTGGAGTTAACATTGGTTCTGACTCCATTCTCCACACGTCCTTCGAAAGGGACTATAAACCGAGGTTCCGTGTGTAAACAAACGCACAACATCTTGCACACACGTAAAATCCCATCACCAACTTTCGGAAGAGAAGGCTAGTTTGGCCGTTGGTATGGATGACACGTTACACATAGCATACACCTTCCCCGAAGATGGAGTAGGGCTGCCTTAATGGCGGGATGAAAAACGGTCATACACACAAAACTACACTGCCTGTCTATACAGGCAGTGTCCTTATGAGTATCAGCCTGCGTACGCAGAAAGAAAGAACCTGTTGAACTGCCTAACGGCGATGCATACCCTGGTTACGGCCCTTTCTCTGACCGAGTGAAAACGTTTTCAAAGCAGAAACCTGTATGCCGGGCATTTGCTAAGTCACTAGCTGGAGTACCCCTCCCCCCCCCCACCCCACCCCCCAACACACACACACACTTTTCCCCAAAATCGATCTAGAAATGCTTCAAATATAGATGATCACGCAGGCTAGGTCATTCCAGGACTCATCAAAAACATAATCTTCAGGGTACTCCGGAAGATTCGAGTCCTCTAAACTTTGTTAATTAAGGGAGTCGTGTTAGCCTTACAGTAAGGCGGATCTGCCCGAAAGGATTCCTAGTCACCGTAACCACAGCATTCGAAATGGGCGAGGCTAGCTGCTAACTTCACAGGCTTGTGCTCACGTGGGTGCGCAATTTTCTAGACAAACGACTTCACATTGTCCGACCACCAGTGCCAAACGTGGGACTGACTCCCTCAGCACGTGAC
>JADBJO010009505.1:54446-56946 GCA_016801955.1 Conus betulinus | reverse complement strand
TAGCAGTGAGGGAAAACAAGTGCGGGCGAACAATTCCTCCGTCATTACATTCATGACCGGAAAAGGGTTTTTTTTTTTTTTTTTTTTTTTACAAAAAAAAAGAGAGGTGGGGGGAGAGAAAAAGAACGGGGGGGGGGGGGGGGGGGGGGGGGGGGGGGAGAGAGAGAGAAATGAGAAGGAAAACTGAGAGGAAAATATTACAACTAAATAAAACCTTCACTGACGGCATAAGGGAACCATCGTAATCCATTCTGAAGTAGAATCATTTATATCGCCTGCTCCGAGGCCTTCCGCGTCTGCGCGCGAGCACGCACCTCTCTCTCTCTCTCTCTCTCTCTCTCTCTCTCTCTCTCTCTTATATTATATATATATATATATATATATAGATATATATAGAGATATATATATATATCTCTGATATATATATAGACAGACAGAGAGAGAGAGAGAGAGAGAGGAGAGAGAGAGAGAGAGAGAGAGAGAGAGAGAGAGAGAGAGGTATAGATAGATAGATAGATAGATATATGCTATATAGATATACATACCTACATATGTGTGTGTGTGTGCGTGCGAGCGTGCGTGCATGCATACGTGCCTGCGAGCGTGCGTGGTGTGTGTGTGCGTGTGTACGTGTGTGTGTGTGTGTGTGTGTGTGTGTGTGTGTGTGTGTGTGTGTGTGTGTGTGCGCGCGCGCGCGCGCACGCGCACGCGCACGTGTGTGCGTGCATGTATGCGTGTATGCGTGTGTAGTGTTGTAATTATTTAAGAAATATCACAGACAGCAGACAGTCGGTGCTGCTTAAAGGTCAGTATCGCAGATGGGATTACAACCAATTTATTCATTGCTCTGTTACAAGGTGATCTTCATTCAACTTGCCTGCTTCTTACATCATTTCAAGACGAGCCATTATCTTACGATGAGTGCATCAATGAATTACCTTGAGTGATAAGTGCATCAATGAATGACCTTGAGTGATTAGTGCATCAATGAATGACCTTGGGCGATTAGTGCATCAGTGAATGACCTTGGAAGATTAGTGCATCAATGAATGACCTTGGGCGTATCAATGAATGACCTTGGGCGATTAGTTCATAAATGAATGACCTTGGGCGATTAGTGCATCAATGAATGACCTTGGGAGGTTAGTGCACCAATGAATGACCTTGGGCGATTAGTGCACCAATGAATGACCTTGGGCGATTAGTGCACCAATGAATGACCTTGGGAGGTTAGTGCATCAATGAATGACCTTGGGCGATTAGTGCACCAATGAATGACCTTGGTAAGGCCTCGAGGGTATAGGAGTCCATCTGCAGAGTCCTGCTATTTCAAAATGAGTCACATCGTGCCGTTACCGTAGCAACAGAAGCAAGATAAGATTTCAATAGTTTACCGTTACCATAGCAACAGAAGCAAGATAAGATTTCATCAAGAGAGTCATAGTACACGTCCATGACAACAACAACAACAACAACGACAACAATATCAACAACAACAAACAAACAAACAAACAAAGAAAACACAATGCATTTCGACCTCTTGGGTCTTCTTGAGGCAAGGTTTTCATCCAACAAGGTTCTCATCCGGCAAGGTTTTCATCCAACATTCATTTTTCGAGGAACATGAAAAGAGATGTGGTTGCACGTTCTTCGTTTTCACTGTCCTAAATGTTGTTTGTTTTTTGCCTGAAGAAGACCCAAGAGGTCGAAATGCATCGTGTTTGTCCTGTAATCTGTTTGTCGGTATCGTCTGGCGGAACTAACACCCTCTCTTTTAAAAAAAAAAAATGCTTCGTTTCCCGCCCTCCAGTCGCCGAAAACAAACAAACAAAAAATTATGAGGCAAAAAGGGATGCCAATATATCCTGTAGATCCCACACAAGCAATGATGAGAACACCGTCTGTCTATAATGGTTATGATCACTTTTAGCGGTATATCATTCATCTTTCATACTATTGTGCATCTGGTTTCATGGTAAAAACTACCTCTTCCGTAACTCGGATAACGACATTTTGCACAGAAAACGTTTTTTGCTTGTTTGTCTGTTTTGTTTATTCATTTGTTTGTTTGTTTGGAGGTATTTAACGTTTTCAATGGTCTTAAAAGAGACATACTTCAGTAGTATTTTTGTAGCCATCACTTTCAACTCAACAGCATTCATCTGTCATGTTGTTAGTGTGATGTCACATAAAGCCTCAAATACAGATCTATCGAATTCTATTGTGGCTGAGTGTGTACTTATTTGCACTACCAAAAGGAGAAAGATTGAAATTCCATATTTTTTTGGTGTTACACGCATGTTTTTATTGTTTGTAAGTAATTTTAATTTCCAGTGTCACGTTTGTAACTATAAATATGTATGTCTTAACTTTTAGGGCAGCGGTCACAAATGTAATTTCTCTTGTAACGAGAGATAATAAAGTTTTCTGAATCTGAATCTGAATTGTAACTGTGATATAACATAAACTGCTTGTGGCGTCAACAAAGTCAAAGTCTACA
>JADBJO010009505.1:41946-49446 GCA_016801955.1 Conus betulinus | reverse complement strand
TGTCACTAGCATGAAATGAAAAACCTGTACCCACTCGTGCCTAGCGTCCCAATAGTGGAACGCCCATAAAACGCAACAAATTTTACCAATTATAAACAATAAGCTTATATCATCGCACATGGTTTTAGTTTATATCCTACGTATCACATTTACTTCAATAATATCATTAACAATGTGTCTGACAAAAAGAGATATTGACTTACCTTCTGCTTTGATCCATCTTGACTGTTTTAAACCATGTGGTTCATCACAAATGGCCGACAACCGGTAATACATTCAAAGGGAGATAGCGCTTGTGTATATTAGAATTATAGAAGGTGCTTCCCTGTAACTAATAATCACAGTTTAAGCGCCTTATCTTTAACATTAAGCCAATAAAGGGCAAATAACTATAGCGTCCCACTATAGGGACGCTAGGCATAAATGAGTTGTCTTTTCATCGCCAGATGATATCGGACACTTATTAAAAAAAAAAAAAAAAAAAAATCAACTTATCTTGTACTTGCAAAGCCAGATCTGATATGTGCATTTTTTGCGAAATAACCATGGCAACGTCAGCAACACATGAACCATATGAGACACTATTGACATTATCAAAGTTAACCATCTCAATACCTTTCTCCTGATAGAGCGGAGTCAGCATTGAGCATTCAAACAAAAGATGACGCACAGAAATGTTTTCTCTGCAGAGACAAGTAATACCATGAGAATATTTAGTGTTCCACGTATTTAGCCTTAATTTATGAATTAATCTAACAATGTGCCTTGGGCACAATGGTAAAGTAGCCATGTTTTGACTAAAATTCTTTATGTATATACTTTTCTATAATTTAGTTTAATTCACAAGAGAGCAAATTTAAGGGATTTTTGGATAAATTTTCAGCGTTTCTATTTGCTCCTTCTTTTGCAAGACTGCTATTTCATTCCACTTTATGCCACAGTGACATGGGCCCAACAAAATCAATTCCTATACCTAGAGTTACAAAACAAACGCAGTAAATGTTTTATTTCAAAAAGGAAATATTTTCTAACTTAACAGTCCTAGCGCTCTAGTGATTATAAAACAGATTTGGAATCAACACATGGTAAGATTTTATGTAAAACAATTGGTGGGTCATGTATGTACATCAAAGCATTTAGTATTGCATATAATTCTGAGGTATAAATTGAAAACCCCTTTCCTAAATAATATGATTTCCTGACAGAGGATTCCAATACCAGCCCACCTGTAAACACTTTTAAATGATTTGGATAGCTGTTTTCTAAATGTTCACGAACTTCAGTTGTTAAAATATTTACATTATCACTTTTCTTTTATATAGTGTATTTGTAATCAAAAGAAGCATTTAGGTGCTCCCCAGGAGGCATTGGAGGTACCACAGGAACATTTGGTATAGCAGTGATATCAATATTACAATGTGACATAAAGTCAGATGCGTAGTTTCTTACTGGTTGGTTATATGATATGTTTTAGAACTCTCAGGAAAATCTTTATTGGAAACCATCAGTATTTCCTCAGTGACTGAATTTTCAACAGAAAGACTTCTGGCAATATACTTAGACACATCCAATATTCGTTTCTCATTAAGTGGTGATATATTTGTTTCTTTGTAACATTTATAAGTGTTTGTATGAAATGGAACTCCCAGAGATGATTTCCTGGCTTACCATCCGAGCTTAGCAATCTCTGTAAAACAGAATTAGGTGCAGAGAAATATACTTCTAGTCCATGTGTCAATTTCGATCGGACTAAAGAGATGTATAGATGTAAAAGGGTATGACAGTCCTGACCCCATGGTTGACAACATATCATTTTAAGAACGTTTAATCTTTTTCTTGTTATGTTAATTCAATTTTCAATATGTGTTTTTCCAGTTCAGCTCAGAGGTTAAAAATACCCAAAGGAATTTAATTTCTTGTTTGTATTCTAGAATCTGACCATCTAGCAAAAGCGAGTTAGCGTCTTTGGGTTCTCACCATTGTTAAACATAAGACATTTTGTTTTTATCAAGATAGTTGTAGTCCGTTGTTCTTCATATATATATATATATATATATATATATATATATATATATATATATATATATATAGAGAGAGAGAGAGAGAGAGAGAGAGAGAGAGAGAGCGAGAGAGAGAGAGAGAGAGTGAGTGAGTTTATCCAATTTCTTTTGGTACAACTTCTGTACAAAGTTTATGGTTCTTTTATTGGAATGTTTTCTTAATGTACAGT
The DNA here is from genome assembly GCA_016801955.1 of Conus betulinus. Classification (NCBI taxonomy): domain Eukaryota; kingdom Metazoa; phylum Mollusca; class Gastropoda; order Neogastropoda; family Conidae; genus Conus; species Conus betulinus. The sequence goes on along the minus strand of JADBJO010009505.1, from coordinate 47,216 downwards.
TAATCCAAATAGCGATATCATCTGCATATTGAACTACATGCGTAGCTTTTGACATAGATTGGGGAAGATCATGGATTAGGATTGTAAACAACATGGGAGCTATAACTGATCCCTGAGGAATACCCATATATACATTCCTGAAGAATGAATAAGTTCTTCCAATCCGTGCACACATGCTTCTTTTTGTTAAGAAGTTTTTGACGTAATCATTCTCCCAGAAATACCTACATTTCTTTTTTTAATTTGAAAAGTAGCCTTGCGTGCCATATGCAGTCATAGGCTTTTTTGACATAAAAAAAATGTAGACAAAGTACTTTTTTCTGCGGGAGAATTGTTTTTTTTTTGTGACTGGTCAGTTTTACTAAATGGTCTGTGGCACAACGACCTTTTTCGAAAGCCTGCTTGCTGAACAGGAATCACATCATTTTTTTTTCATAGTAATATAAAAGTCGGGTTGGGTTTTTTTGTTTGTTTGTTTGTTTTTTTGTTTTTTTTTTCAAAAGTGTACCAGTATGAGATGTTAGAGCTAGGGGTCTGTAACTATGTAAAGATGTTATCGGTTTACTTTCCTTGAGTACTGGGACTACTACCGAACTTTTCCAGCTTCTTGGAATAGTGCCATTAATCCAACATTTTCTTGAATAATGAATGCAGTAATACTTTCCACAAAGACGGTAAGTGTCTGATGAGTTGATAGGACACTCCACCAAGGCCAACAGTTGAATCATGTAAAGGGATAGAATCTAATGCCTGTGTTAGTTCTGACATCAGTAAAGGTGAGTTTAGGAAATGTTCGTTTTCTTGTGGAGGAGCCAGGTAATCATCGTTTTTGTTCCTCATTGTATCTGTGACGATGGCGTTCTGGCTGAAGATTTTAGACTGACTACAAGCTGAAAATAAACTGGAAAGAGCTTCAGCTTTATCCAAAGCAGAAGGAAAATCAGTTTGTAGCTCTGTAGGGTATGACTGACTTTATAGCGGTTTTTCATTTCTTTGATTTTTTTCCAAACTTTAAATAAATATCTTTTGATTCCGATACTTTGGTTTCGTAAAACTCAACCCAGTACTTCATTTTTGCTTGTGCAATAACTTTAGTACGTTTATTATTTTCTTGTTCCATGATTTTAAAGTTTTTCTTCTGACTTATTTCTTATCCACATTTTGTAGCTTTTTCGCTTTGACTTTACAGCGAGTCTACATTCTTCTGTCTACCATACGTTGCCCATATTTTTCCAATTTTTTTTTTGTATTTGTGTTTTTGGATAGTCTTTTCAGCTGCTAATAATACTACTTTTTTGAAAAATTAGCATAGAATACATTTAGATCGTCATCCTCGGTTAGTGATGTATTTTGCGACAGAAGAAAAGTTTGAAAGGCTTCCCAGTCGGCCAATTTATAGTTAAATTTTGGAATTTTCCATTCAGTGGTAGACGGTTTCATCAAATATATTTTCATTAAAAATATTGTGATGGGAAGATAATCACTCCCTAAACAACAATCTTGTACTGTGGACCAGTTATAGTTTACTGCTATGTTTGGGGAAACAAGCGATAGGTCTATTGCACTAGACTTGTGAGTAACTACATCAGGAATTCTGATAATTCTACCGTCGTTTAATAATAAAATTAGATTCGAATCAACAATATTTTTAACAAATCTGTTTGATGTCACTTTATTACAATTTGCGTCCCAAAAGGGCGCATGAGCATTAAAGTCACCCATAATAATCCACTTCCTCTTTGTAAAATCAGTATATTTGTAACCAATATGTGTCATTCTCTTTAGGACTATTAGGATAGTACACAGACAGAACATTATAAACTGATTCCTTATTTACTTTGATGACAGCACCTGTAGCAAACACATCTTGTTTACCTATGGCTACTGGAAGTGGGCTAATATTGTAAGCCCAAGGTCAAGTTTAATGTAGATAGCAGTTTGCACCTTTTCTTTACCTCATTGACACTGTAAAGAGGTGGGTAGTAATAATTCTTAAGATTGGGAAGCTTTTTTTTTTTTTTTTCCAAATTCAATGACTGGAGTACTAAAACACTATAGCCCTTCTCCAGAACATCACTTTCAAAGATAATGGATTAATGGAAATAGACCTCGCATTCCACTGAAACACTGCAAAGCGGCTGTTTGGATCTAGCTCCATTTTAAACTGAATTTATGGGCATAACTGTAGTTATGCAGCTTGTAGCCGTTCCTGTCATTTTTTTCATACCATTTCAGTCACAAATAAATGACTTATAAATATAGTTGATAAGATCATGGACGATATAGGTATATCTCTTCATGAAATTCATTATTCTGACAAAAAACATTTCATAATATAAACAAGCCAAACAAAAATATGAAGAATTTGAAGGAAAGGTAAACAACCAGAAATGCAACAATACGAAAATGTGTCTGTTCAGCAGACTGTCTGTACAAAACCGTTCTCTGGCTGTCATACAAGATAATATTTCAGAAGGATGTTGTGTCTCTCACAAGCATAGATTGACCAAAACGACGTGCATTTTTCGCCTTGGATATAAGCGAAATCAAATATACTGATATACTGACATACTGATACATCTTCGCAGCATATAAGAGCTGTGCCCTCCTCTATCTCTTTAACAAACGCACACTCACGCACACACACACACACACACACACACACACACACACACACACACACACACACACACACACACACACACACACACACACACACACACACACACCTACAAACTCTCAACTTACACCACAACACACACAGAAATGCACACATGCTTCTTCTTCACGTTCCACTGCACGCAAGCGAGTGCACACACACACACACACACACACACACACACACACACACACACACACGCACGCACGCACGCACGCACGCACGCACGCACGCACGCACGCACGCACGCACACACACACACACACACACACACACACACACACACACACACATTTTGCACAGCTGTATGTTGCAAACACAGGGCATTCTATGATAATCCCAGGTAGTGTACCATACACCCCTCCAGTCATAAAGACCACAGGGATACTGGTATCTCGGTCTTGCATGTTGCCTGGGCTTTTCCAAAAACAGGCCCCTGAAGATGCCTGCCCAAGTTTCCTGCCAGCACAGACAACCCTCGCTGGTTGGGTGTAGTTGGTCTCGAAGGGCTCTCTGTAGCAGGTTTTCGTGACTGATGAAGGCAATGTTGTTATCGTCGACAAGTTCAGAGAAGACCAAGGCGTTAAATAAGTGTCTTTTTGCTTCTAGAGAAGAGTCTTTCACTGAAGAAGCCTACTGATCACCAGCTTCACACTGGGATGGTCAGTCTGTATCTTGCCTACTGCATCGACGAACATCTTGCTGGCAGCCTGGGAAGTGGTACGTTTTAAAGTGTTGATGCCACGGTGGAGAACAAAAGCATCAGCAACTTTACATGTTTCCACAGCCTTCCCAATGTCCTCGATTGATGATGATTTTCGCTTTCGGACATGAAGGCCGTTAAGATAAGCCCAGTTGTCTTGGCTGCACGCCATTGAGAATGGAAGCCAGCCAGTAACATCACCAGACAGGCGTTATCATGGACCCCCCAGGGTCAAAGGAAAAGAGGAAGGTAAAAAAAACACCTGGCGATGGGACCTTGAGACAGACAGCAAGAAGATGGGACACGTCTGGAAACAACTAGAGAGGGCAGCCCAGGATCGAGGACTGTGGTGGACTGCTGTGGCGGACTATGCTTCAGGAGGAGCGACAGGCATAACTGACTGAACTACTGTTGGCTAGGCTCGTCGTACGCGAACGTGCGTATCTGAGTGTGATGATGATGATGTTGTTGTTGTTGTTGTTGTTGTTGTGTTTGTTGTTGTTAATTTTGTTAATGTTGTTGTTGTTGTTGTTGGTATTGTTGTTGATGCTGTTATAACTTTCACTGCAGTGATTGAAAACTGCTTTACAGCATGCTTACTCCTCAGTGATCCGGTTTCTGAACAGTGATTTGTACTCTAGGGGAAATAGAGACTGCCTGTCAATTTGGAGAAATCAGCAGACTTGCTGAGAGAGAGAGAGAGAGAGAGAGAGAGAGAGAGAGAGAGAGAGAGAGAGAGAGAGAGAAAAGAATGACATAGACATAAATGGTTTATTCGTTTAGCATCTAGGCCACAACAAACGGCTGAACATGAATTAGTCAAAGACATTTAAAGAAGAAAATAGAAAAGAAACAATCATATACTCTTACATTACAAAAGAGGCAAACAACATAAACCAGCTCAGAACCAAGGACATACAAATTTATGAATTATACCTCGGGTATCCTACCATCATGTTGTCAGTCGTGTTCTTTCCATCATATCTAGTCGTTCACAGTTGCATCCTTATGTTTCAAAAGCTAGGTAAAAAGAAATATCGCAAATTGTTTTACTAGTTTTTGATTCTTTGAAGACATTAGCAATGTATATCTAAAAGCATTTGACTCTCTATAGTATTTGAGTGGTATGAGATCACGTCGAAGGTCACTGAGGAATGGGCAACACAAACTAAAATGGATTTCATCTTCTTGGTTATTATTACACATGGGGCAAATTAATTCTACATCTCTATAATTTTTGTATCTAAGTGAGTGCGATTTGATATTACTCACTCCAAACCTGAATTTAACAAGCGCTTGCTTTACAAGTCTGTTTGCGTCAATGGAAAAATACAGTTCTTGGTTATGACTCATTTTGAATGATATGTACATTGTAAATCCTTCACTCGAACAGATTCGACTCCCCCAATCCTGCCACTAACAATCTATCGGTCTTTGTCTAAAACAATTTATGAAATGGTCAACTGATTCTATACCTTGATTTTTCCATCACATATCCAAATCCAAACTGAAACAAAACTAATCGAATGTTGGTAACCCAGTTCTTTTTACCCTTTCTCATCCAAATTAATTAGCATAAGGGAATCTTTGTAGGGGAGGCGATTTTCATTCATCCGTGTCAGTTTGATCCAGTATTTAATTGATCTAGTGTATGCATTCACATACAATGGGAATCTACCGGTATCTCCATAAATCATCGCATTAGCAGTCCTTTCTGTGACACCTAGAAAGCGTTTTAAATGCAAACAAGTGTACTTTTTCTATGTATTTTATACTTTCATCAAGACCCCAAATTTCTGACCCATATAGAAGTACTGGCTGCACTCTAGCATCAAAGAGTTTACAAAAAAAATCAATAGACTGGATATCATAATTACATCATTATGTCAATATACCAATAACCGCCTT
>JADBJO010009505.1:14446-34446 GCA_016801955.1 Conus betulinus | reverse complement strand
CCAACGTCAGACCATGACGACGAGGAAATCGAGGAGTTCGAGCAGATTGACTCCATAGTAGCAACAGTACCAAAGAAAGACATACTCATAATCCAGGGAGACTGGAATGCCAGGTTGGCCCAGATGCTTACTAGAATTGGGCAGGAAGAGCAGGAAAATTTGGCACTGGGAAAACCAACGACAGAGGCTCTTAGACTGCTGGAGTTTGCCAAAAGCCATCGACTTACCCTAGCCAACACTCTCCACCCACACAAGCTGTCCAGAATCACAACTGGCACTCACCGAATGGGCAACTTCACAACCAAGTAGACTTCATTCTGGCCCCACAACGCAACAAGTCCAGCATCAACAAAGCAAAAACAACAAGAACCTTCCCATGCGCCGACATTGGCAGCGATCACGATCTTGTCCTGGCAAACTACAAGCTCAAGCTAAAATGTAAGAGTTGTCCAAAGAACTCCCGCATTCGCTTTTACCTAGAGAAGTTGAAGGACCCCGAAATTGCAGAGGTGTTCCAGGCTCAAGTAGGCGGGAAGTTTGCTGCCCTCAACTTAGTGAACAGCGATGTAGACACCCCCTTGCTAATAACATCAAAGAGCTGCTAACTACAACAGCTGAAGAAGTTGTGGGAAAGAAGCAGAAGAAGATCCAGCCTTGGGTTACAAACGAGGTCTTAGATATATGTGACAAGAGGCGGGAACTAAGAGGAAAAAAAAAAACTCTAGCAACGAAGCCAGGATGCAGTACCAACAGGTGAACAGAGAAGTCAGGTCAGGAAGAAGATGAAGACAGCCAAGGAAAATTGAATAGAGGAGCAGTGCGAAGCAATCGAGAAAGGCATGGAAGCAGGGAACAGCAAAGAACGACAACAAAGACAACACACTCAAGACCCTCAATAAAAACTAACCAGACAAGATCAGCGGCCATCGAAGATAAGGGAAAGCAAGCTACCGACAGAGAATGAGGAAGTCCTGAAGAGGTGGACAGAATACTGTGAAGGCCTCTACAATTACCAGCTCAGCCCGGACACATCCATTTTGCAGGACAACCAACGACCCGCAGACAGTGAGAACGGTCTCCAAGTACTGAAGGAGGAGGTTGAGGCTGTGATACAAAGTTTGAAGCCAGGGAAATCCCAGGAGTGGACAATGTCCCAGTTGAGCTTGTGAAATACAGAGGGAAAGAGACTACAGAGGCACTAACAATGCTTTGTCAGAAGATCTGGACGGAAAGGAAGTGGTCAACAGAGTGGACCCAGTCATTGGTGATTCCCTTACCCAAGAAAGGCAACCTGAAACAATGCCAAAATTACAGGACTATAAGTCTGATCAGCCACCCCTGCAAAGTCATGCATCACATCATCCTCAACCCACTGAAATCCAAGGCTGAGGAGCTGCTATCAGAAGAACAAGCATGATTTAGAAGAGGGCAGAGCACTGTGGAACAAATTTTCAACTGTCGAGTCCTGATTGAAAAACATCTACAACACCAAAAGGACCTTCCACAACTTCATTGACTTTAAGAAGGCATTCGACCGGGTGTGGCACAGCGGCCTGTGGCAGGTTCTCAGAGACTTCAACATTGATGAGAGGCTCGTCCAAATCATCCAGGCCCTCTACCAACACTCCAGCAGCACAACACACTTCTCTATAACCAGCAGGGACAGTTTTTCCCGACGACAGACAGTCAGAGTCAGGAAAGGGTGTCTACTGTCTCCAGTCCTGTTCAACATATTTCTGGAGAGAATCATGCAGGAGACCCTCGAAGAACACCACACCACCATCAGCATTGGCGGCAGGCTGGTCTGCTGCAACCTTCGTTTCAAAGACGATATCGACCTTGGGGGGGGGGGGGGGGGGGGGGGGGGGGGAGGAAGCAACACCGAGCTCCAGGATCTCACAAACAGACTTGTCACAAGAGCAAGTGCCTACAGCATGGAGGTCAGCACAGAGAAGTCAAAGGTCATGGTCAACAGCACGACTAAATGTAGTGCCAACATAATCATGAATGGTAAACCCCTGGAAAAAGTGACCAGCTTCAGGTACTTGGGAGCAACCCTGTCCAGAGATGGCACCTGCACAGCAGAAGCAGAAATCTGATTCAGGATCAACTCCGCATCAGCAGCGATGGCCAGATTGAACAGAGTGTGGAAGAGTAACATCAAATTCCACACAAAATTCCGGCTCTACAAGTCACTAGTTGTCTCGATCCTCTTAAATGGCTGCCAGACATGGACACTGTTGGTCGAAACAGAAAGAAGAATCCAGGCGTTTGAGACCAGGTGCCTGAGAAAACTACTCCGCATCTCCTACAAAGAACACAAAGACCAATGATTATGTGCAGATCCTGGTCACTAACCTAGTTGGACCCCACGAACCACTTCTGGCAATCGTCAAACGACGGAAGATGGCATGGTTTGGCCACATAATCCGTCACAACCCCCTCCAAAACCACCCTCAAGGTACCGTTGAAGGAGGGCGCAGACGAGGACGGCAGAGAAAGAGCTGGTCCGACTATATAAAGGACTGGACCAAAATGACCATGCCAGATCTCCTCAAGACAGCCACTAACAGAAGAGCCTGAGAGAGAAAACGGCGGCTGTCTCATCACGTCCCCCCAACGACCCCAGCAGTCAGGGGTATGACTGACTGACTGACTGACAAACACAAAGGGAAGATGAAGTGAGGGATTCACAGTTACCACAAACACAAAGGGAAGATGAAGTGAGTGAATCACAGAGGGGAATGCACGGCGCTGTGGTAAGACATGAAAACAGAGTGAGCACTGTGTCACTCCATGTCTAAACAGCCAATGGCATCATCCAGGGACACCTGTGGGCATTCTTGGACTTTCCCCACTATGGCGGCTTTTGGTTCAGAGGTTGGTTCCACCTGGTTGTAACTTTCGGAGAACACCCTGCAGGTCCCAAGCCCGGATAAAGGAGGGAGGATTGGGCATGGGGTTAACACCCCCATCCCGTAAAATGCAACATGTTACAGAGACGCCAAACAACAGACCAAGGAACTTCTACCATGGGAGAGGAAGGGTCCTCCTCAACAGGACGTATGATGCCGTGTGGTGAAAGCCGTGCGTCAACGGAAGCCACAAGGCCGACCCCCCTTCTATCGACTAGGATCATCAAAGTCGGAACATGGAATGTGAGGACCATGTATTAGATGGGAAACACATTACAAGTAGAAGCACAATGAAAAGCTACCACCTCACACTGCTCGGAAACAGCGAGACCCATTGGACACAGTCAGGACAAAAGAGACTACTCAGCGAAGAGATGTTGCTGTATTCGGACATGAAAGAAGACAACGCTCCACACACAGAAGGTGTAGCACCCATGCTGTCTAAACCTGCTCAGCAAGCTCTGATAGCATGGGAAGCACATCAACCAAGAATCATCGCAGCATCCTTCAGAACTAAGAAGAAGAAGATCAAAATGAATGTCATCCAGTGCTATGCTCCAACCAATGACAGCGATGAAGAAGCAAAAGATCACTTCTACGACAGACTGCAGGACGTCATAGCCAAGTACCCAGAGAGAGACGTCAACATCCTCATGGGCGATTTCAATGCCAAAATCGGACAAGACAACACCGGTATGAGGAAGTGATGGGAAGACATGGACTGGGAGAGATAAATAGAATGGCGAGAGGTTTGCAGACTTCTGTGCGATGAACAACCTGGTCATTGGTGGCAGCATTTTCCCGCACAGAAGAGTACACAAGGCCACCTGGTATCACCAGATCTAACGACAGAAAATCAAATTGACCACATCTGTATGGCCAAGAAATTCAGGAGGTCCCTACAGGATGTAAAGGTGAAAAGAGGAGCGGACGTTGCATCCGATCACCACCTACTGGTCACCAGGCTGAAGATGAAACTGAAGAAGAACTGGATGAAACCAAACTACAAAGAGGCAGAAGTACAACCTCAGCCTACTGAAAGACCCAAAGACTACAGAAGATTTCAAGCTGTCCCTCATCAACAAATACTAAGTGCTACCAGAACTACTTGAGGAAGAGACTGATCTGGAGACCCACTGGCAAAAAGTGAAAGAGACACTCACATCAACCTGTCAGGAAGTAGTGGGCCCCAAGAGACACCAACAGAAGGAATGGATATCAGCAGACACACACTGCACAAAATACAGGAGAGAAAGCAGAAGAAGGCAGCAGTAAACAACAGCCAAACAGAGGCAGCACAGGGCAAAGCACAAGAAAACTTCACAAAAGCCACAGAGAAGTGAAGAATAGCGCAAGAGCAGATAAGCGGAAGTATGTTGACAGCCTGGCAGAAGAAGCAGAGGAAGCAGCAGCCAGTAACAACATGAAGCAGCTGTGCGACACCACCAAGAAACTATCAGGGAAGTACAGCAGACCCGAGCGACCAATCAAGGACAAGGTAGCAAACACTGTCCAGGGAACAGAGCAACAACTGAACAGATGGGCAGAGCACTTTGAAGAGCTTCTGAACAGACCGGTCCCTCCAAATCCCCCTGACATCGACCCAACCGACAGAGACCTAGACATCAACTGTGAGCAACCAACAGGAGAGGAGATCAGGAAAGCCATCAAGCTACTGAGGAATGGCAAGGCGGCAGGACCAGATAACATCCCTGCAGAAGCACTCAAGGGAGACCTAGAAACAACCGTAGAGATGCTCTACCCTCTTTTTGGGAAGATTTGGGAAGACGAAGAGGTACCAGAAGACTGGAAGGAGGGCTACCTCATCAAGCTACCCAAGAAAGGAGACCTCAGCAACTGTGCAAACTACAGAGGAATAACGCTTCTGTCAGTGCCAGGAAAGGTCTTCAACAGGATCCTCTTGGAGAGAATGAAATGTGCAGTTGACCCCCCTCCTCTGAGACCAGCAGGCCAGCTTCCTCCAGAACAGATCATGCAGCGATCAGATCGCCACCTTGCGTATCATCTTTGAGCAGTCTTTAGAGTGAAACTCATCGCTGTACATCAACTTTGTCGACTATGAGAACGTGTTTGACAGCGTTGACCGTGAAACCCTCTGGAAGCTGCTACGCCATTATGGCGTGCCAACTAAGCTGGTCACCTTGATCAAGAACTCCTACGAAGGAATGACTTACCGGGTGGTCCATGGTGGACAGCTCACAGACAGCTTTGGGGTGAGGACTGGAGTCAGACAAGGCTGCCTCCTGTCGCCTTTTCTTTTCCTCCTGGTGATCGACTGGACCATGAAGAGGTCAACAGCACACAGAAGAAATGGAATCCAGTGGACACCATGGGACCAGCTTGATGACTTGGACTTCGCTGACGACCTAGCCCTGCTTTCCCACAGCCACCAACAGATGCAGGACAAGACAACAGAGCTGGAAGCCACCTCTTCACGAGTTGGTCTCAAGATCCATGAGGCAAGACCAAGATCCTCGAGATCAACACGAAAAGTGAGGACCCAGTCACACTGCATGGAAGTGAGCTGGAAGAAGTGGAGGCCTTTACATATCTGGGCAGCGTCATTGACAAGCAGGGTGGCACAGACGCAGACGTCAGAGCAAGAATCGGCAAGGCAAGGGGAGCATACTTGCAACTGAAGAACGTATGGCGCTCCAAGGTGGTATCGAGTCGCACGAAGATCAGGCTGTTCAACTCCAACGTCAAGTCAGTGCTACTGTATGGAAGAGGACAACAAAGTCCACCACCAGGAAAGTGCAGACTTTCATCAACAGCTGCCTGAGAAGAATCCTCCAGATCCACTGGTCCAACACCATCAGCAACTCAGACATGTGGCAGCGTACCAACCAACTGCCAACCGAAGATGAGATCCGGCGCAGAAGATGGGGATGGATTGGACACACCCTGAGGAACAGTTCAGTTCAGTTCAATTCAGTTCAGTGGTTTGTTTAATTATTTTAATTTAACCATATATGCCTGAATTTTTTTTCTTTGGTTTTCATTTATTCAGGGGTGTACAATATTGCAAGTATTGAGGTTTGAAGGCTGGTTTTACATTTTTTTTTTATTCGGTTTGTGTTTTAGACATATAAAACCTACCGTCCCACTATAGGGACGCTAGGCACTGGAGGGTACAGGTTTTAATGATACATACAAAGACACAGAAACTCATTTGAAATCATAGTTTAGCCAAATGTATTCTTCAATTTTTGCATCAAATCATGAAATAGCATTATCGACTTGGATGTTGACAGATTAATTGTACATAACTGAACACAAAAAGAACAAAAGAGCATTTTACTCATAGTGGAGTCACAGCAGATTGACGTAGTTCACTCATCGTGTCTTCGTAAGCATACTGTCATTGATCAGCCATCTGTGTGAAAGGCTGCAAAACATTTGGCATGAAGCCCGCATTGCACTTGGTGCACTTGTCACTGCTCTTCTTGCCACAGGAAGCACACCTGAGTCGCTTCTGGACACTCTCCACAAGATGATCTCTGCCGTCAAAGCGAAGGGCCGGTGCAACTCGCTTGTCAAGCTGGGCAGGGCGACCAAGTGGACGTCCCACGCGATGCTGCTTCACTGATCTAGTCAGATAGACAGTGGCAATGGCTCGTCGCACAGCAAGAAGATCCCGGGGTGGGGGGGGGGGGGGGGGGGGGGGGTGTCTTCTCCAGTGGGCGTGGCCCGGTACAAGTGCCAGGTTTGCTAAACGGCCAAATCCAGGCAAAGTGAGAAAAATGGACCACCACCATTTTCTTCGATCGGATGGACGGACTTGTCGATGTTCTGGCGATCATATCAACTCCTCCCATGGTCTTGTTGTAGTGGTTGATGAGAGCTGGCTGATCAATGTTAACGTGCTGCCTGGCTTGCCTGGAAAACCTTGTTTTCTGTGTAGGATTCACGCCCACCTTGTTGGAGACCCATTGACAACGTTGTTGTTATTCAAACGAACCACGATTATTGCATTGCTTGTGTCAGTGTAGTAGTTGAAGGTTCCCCTTGGAGTTTTATTCATAAGAAGAAGGTTAAGGTATGGGTGCCTGACAGTATTTTGGAATTACAAGGATGTTTTGACTGTACTGACTGGGACCTTTTCTTTGAATCCTCTGTCAATATCCATGAAGCAACAGATGTCATATCAGAATATATCATGTTTGTCAAGATTAATCATTCCATCAAAAACAATCAAAATTTTCCCTAATAAACCATGGGTAACGAAAGCCACTGAAAACCGTGTTAAATGAAATTGCCTTTCAAACAGAAAACAAAATGGAACGTAAGAAAGTCCAAATAAAACTGAGAAAGGAAATACGCTCAGCCCAAACAAAGTACAAAGAGAAGGTTGAATTGCAGTTTCAGTGCGGTAATATGCGGAACGCATGGCAAGGTCTAAAGAAATTAACTGGTCAAACCAATCCCATCATCACTGTGCCTTATCAAAAGAACAGCACAAACAATTCGCTAATGAACTCAATACATTTTACTGTCGTTTTGATGCCCATGATTTCACCGATGCATTGGGAGTGATAAAAGAGAAATCAAAAGCAAAGATAGAAGATGAGATCATTATAGAAGTTACAACAATACTTCAATGTTTAAAAGACTAATATCCAAAAGGCGCCTGGACCAGACAATATTAGTAGTGTATTACTCAAGAACTGTGGATCTCAACTCTGTCATGTCTTCACTAGACTATTCAATTGGTCTATTAAAACTTCAACTGTCCCTTTTCTCTCTGGAAAGCCTCAGTGATCAGTCCTATACCAAAAAAAGTCTAAACCATCTTCCCTCAATGACTACCGCCCAGTCGCTCTAACATCCATGTGATGAAGTGTTTCGAAAGAGCAATACTCAGTCACCTCCTCACTGATACAGTCAGTCATCAAGATCCTTATCAGTTTGCATACAAACGCAACAGATGCACAGACGATGCCACTCTCACACTTTTACACAACGCTTACACTCACCTGGAGAAAACAGATTCTTTTGTTCGTATTCTTTTTATTGATTTTTCATCAGCTTTTAACACCATCCAGCCTCATCTCTTAGCGCACAAACTTTTATCCTTAAATGTCAGACCCAGGCTTATCCTGTGGATCACAGATTTCCTCATCTCCAGATCCCAGTCAGTGCGCTATCAATCTGTCATGTCATCTGTCCTCTTTTGCTCCACAGGTTCCCCTCAAGGTACCGTTCTTTCTCCTGTCCTCTTTACTCTGTACACCAACGACTGCATCGGTACAGAAGAAACACCAGTCATTAAATATTCAGATGATACAGCCCTTGTAGACCTTTCCAATTCTGATGTAACATATTTTGCTGAAGTTGAGCGTTTCAGCACCTGGTGTAAAGAAAATTATCTTGAGCTTAACGTCAAAAAAAAACAAAGGAGATGATCATAGATTTTAGGAAAGCGGAAAATTATGTGCCTGATCTTTATGTTGATGAGAAAAAGTGGAACAGGTAGAAAAAACAAATATCTGGGCACAAAACGTTAGACAATAAACTCACTTTCAATACACACACCAGTCCGCATACAAAAAAAATGCCAAACCAGAATGCATTTCCTACGCAAATTGAGGAATCTGCATGTCCAGCCAAAAATTCTTAAAACATTTTACAGGAGTTTTATTGAGTCTGTCTTGACTTTTTCATGCATTTGCTGGTATGGAAATCTTAATTTGAAAAACAGCAAACTCTTGGACAGCGTTGTGAACATCTGTGGTAAGATTGTTGGTGAGAGACAGGAGAGTATGAGTGAGTTGTATGAAAGGCGTGCGGTCAACAAGGCTCGTGCGATTGTTAGTGACAGTGGGCATACGCTTGCGCGACAGTTTGAGCTCCTTCCATCTTCCATCAGGCAGACGATTTTGTGTCCCCAGAGCTAAGCTGATGCGCACAAAAAAAGAGCTTTCTGTTCAAATCCATTGCGCTTTTAACAAAACACAGCGTGTAAGAAGAGGCGTGTGGATCACCTGTGACACAAGCATGTGCGTGGGTGTGTATGTCTATGAGCAAGCGGTAAAGTATAGATGCTGGAGTGTGGGTGTGTTTGTGTGTTATGTGTACATGTCCTGGAACAGTGAGGAATAGAATGTCTGGAATATGTCTTATCTTAATGATTTTTAATGATAAATCACCTCTCTCTCTCTCTCTCTCTCTCTCTCTCTCTCTCTCTCTCTCTCTCTCTCTCTCTCTCTCTCTCTCTCTCTCTCTACGTGCACACATTCATGTATATATAATCATGAGTGGCTGAGTGCATACTTTATTTTGCACTACCAAAAAGGAGAAAGATTGAAATTCCGTTGCACACATGTTTTATTGTTTGAAAGTAATTTTAATTTTCAGTGTCACGTTTGTAACTATAAATATGTATGTCTTAACTTCTAGGGCAGCGGTCACAAATGTAATTTCTCCTGTAACGAGAGATAATAAAGTTTTCTGAATCTGAATCTGAATCTGAATCTCCTGCACTGATCGCAGTGATAATCTTCAACCCGATTTGCACGAATGGTTCCTGTGCATGCAATGCCTTTGGAAGAGAGGTAGTGCACGAGTTTTAGTGACGTAAAGAGGTTGTCAAACGTGAGGTGGAAAGCATCTTGTCCTTGGATTTCAGATACAAGATCGATGACAACTGAATCTCCCATTCCCACACCAGGGCGGGCCGCAACAGATTGCCTTCCTTTCGCCCCTTGGTAGGGCTCAAATTGGATGGCGTATCCCACGCAGGTAGCGAGGACCCACATCTTGAATCCAAATCGGATGGGTTTGCCTCTTATAAATTGTTTTGAGCCATGCCGACCATAGTACGGGACCATGCTATCATCCATGCTGAAAATCTGTTGTCTTAGAAAGTAACGAAGGCTTCTTTTCATTCAGCATGGTCAGCAGTGGTCTGACTTTGGCCATCTTGTCATCAGCTTCAAGGTCGGTGTTGTCACTCACATGGAGGTATCTCATGATCTCCTCGAATCTGTCTCGGCTCATGGCTGAGATGAAGCTGTATTACGAATGTCCATGTCATTGGACCAGTACAGTCTGCATCGGGGAAGTGTGCAGTAACCAGATAGAATTAGGATGGCCAGAAAGGTGCAAACCTTTCTGAGTCAGCTTTGCGTTTTTGCCATGTTATGGTGAGATTGTACCGTACTCTGCATTCCCCAGTTCAGAAAACGAATTCATCTGTATCCTGCACACACACACACACACACACACACACACACACACACACACACACACACACACACACACATACACACACGTTTTAGATATTGAATTATAGTATTGTATCTTTCTTTCTCTCTCTCTCTCTCTCTCTCTCTCTCTCTCTCTCTCTCTCTCTCTCTCTCTCTCTCTCTCTCTCTCTCTCTCTCTAGGGAGGGAGGGAGGAAGGGAGGGAGAGGGAATAGAGGGAGGTAGGTACATGATAAAAATAACTATAAAAATGTCGTTCTCTCTGGGGAGTAGACTGAGTGCTGTCACTGCCAGTGATCTGCGTTCCGTCAGCATAAATGACTGTTGCTGAAGCAGATGACTGATGTTGCCGCCCATTCAGGTTGTGAATTTCAGCATCTTCATCTCCACTGTCCTCGTCTGTCAATTCATCAGTAGGTGGGGGATCACTGTAGATATTGGCAGTTTGGAAAACAGTGTCCGCTTCAAGGATATCCAGTACTTCATTTACGTTGTATCGTCTGCAAAACAGAGATCGTTTTGATAAAGTAAGCACCCAGGAAGTCGAGCATGCACATATTTAGGTTAGTGTGACTGTTGGTTGGTTTGGTGCTTTATGTCTCAGCAACTTTCGCGGATCAGAGACAGCTGGTCACCTTGTCCTGACACCAGCGAACCAGTTTCAGTAATGCCGGGATTCAAACCCTTGACCTTTGGAATAAGAGTCGAACCCTCTACTCACTGAGCTATCCGGCTCTTCGATTAGTTTGACTTCATTTCATCTTTAGAGATAAGCTGAAATAAAAAAAAAACACATGATGTGTCATTTTTTTGTTGTTTCTCCTGTGCCTGTCTATCAATCCTGTAACTAATAACATTGACGTAACGAAAAAAAAAAATATAGCATATCATGAAACGAAATTACAATGTAACATAAATATGTCGGCACCGTTTACAATTTAGACTGATTTGAAACACAATAAACTGTCACTAGCATGAAATGAAAAACCTGTACCCACTCGTGCCTAGCGTCCCAATAGTGGAACGCCCATAAAACGCAACAAATTTTACCAATGATAAACAATAAGCTTATATCATCGCACATGGTTTTAGTTTATATCCTACGTATCACATTTACTTCAATAATATCATTAAAAATGTGTCTGACAAAAGAGATATTGACGTACCTTCTGCTTTGATCCATCTTGACTGTTTTCAACCATGTGGTTCATCACAAATGGCCGACAACGGTAAAACATTCAAAGGGAGATAACGCTTGTGTATATTAGAATTATAGAAGGTGTTTCCCTGTAAAAAATAATCACAATTTAAGTGCATTATCTTTAACATTAAGCCAATAAAGGGCACATAACTAAGCGTCCCACTATAGGGACGCTAGGCATAAATGGTTGTCTTTTCATCGCCAGATGATATCAGACAACTTATCTAGTACTTGCAAAGACAGATCTGATATGTGCATTTTTTAATAAGTGAAATACCCTAGTAGTACACAAAATTGTGATCTTTACAAAAATGTCGCAACCTGTGACTGCGAAATAACCATGGCAACATCAGCAACACATGAACCATATAAGACACTATTGACATTATCAAAGTTAACCATCTCAATACCTTTCTCCTGATAGAGCGGAGTCAGCACTGAGCATTCAAACAAAAGATGACGCACAGAAATGTTTTCTCTGCAGACACAAGTAATACCATGAGAAATATTTAGTGTTCCACATATTTAGCCTTAATTTATGAATTAATCTAACAATGTGCCTTGGGTACAATGGTAAAGTAGCCATTTTTGACTAAAATTCTGCTTATGTATATACTTTTCTATAATTTGGTTTAATTCACAAGAGAGCAAATTTAAGGGATTTTTGGATAAATGTTCAGCGTTTCTATTTGCTCCTTCTTTTGCAAGACTGTCTGCTATTTCATTCCACTTTATACCATAGTGATATGGGCCCAACAAAAATCAATTCCTATACCTAGAGTTACGAAACAACGCAGTAAATGTTTTATTTCAAAAAGGAAATATTTTCTAACTTAACAGTCCTAGCGCTCTAGTGATTATAAAACAGATTTGGAATCAACACATGGTAAGATTTTATATAAAGCAATTGGTGTGTCATGTATGTACATCAAAGCATTTAGTATTGCATATGATTTTGAGGTATAAATTGAAAACCCCTTTCCTAAATAATATGATTTCCTGACAGAGGATTCCAATACCGGCCCATCTGTAAACACTTTTAAATGATTTGGATAGATGTTTTCTTTTTTTTTGTAATGTTTTATTCCTCATCTCTCATCCTTCCACTCCACAGTTCCTTCATTCTTTCCTCTCCTCATGCGCTCATCCTTTGCCATGGATTTAACTATTTGACATGCATGCCTAGTACATATATATATCAATATGTAAGTGTGTGGTTATGAATAATAAATGTAATCGTTACAATCTGGCAGTTTTTCTTTTGAGCATTACTCGGTTTGAATGAGCGCGTGAAGGAAAACAAAAAAGAAAGAAAAAAAAAGAAATGAATAAATGTAATAGTTACAAGGAGGTTGTTTTTCTTTTTTTTTTTTCCTTCCTTCCCCCTTCATTCTTCCTCCCGTTCTCTCATTAATGATTTTTTTTCCCTCTCTCCCCCCCCCCTTCTCCCCCCTGCATTTTATTGATCCCTTTCTCATCCTTTCATTCCACAATTCCTTCTTTCGCACCCATATCCTTACTCTATACAGAAAAATATCAACATAGCAGTATGATACAGAAAAAAAGAAAAAAAGAGAAAAAAAAAACCAACTAAACTAAACAAACAAAAAAAGTGTACTCTTTCCTCCCCCCCCCCCCCCCCCCCTTTCCTTCCCTCCACACACGGTATCCCCCCCCCCCCCCCCCCCCCCCCCCCCAAATCTTCTCTCCAGTCAATCAAGAAATCGTAATCGGTAGCTTTTTCAATTTTCTGACCAGCCATTCATCCATATATACTTTTCAATTATTCTCATCCTTCAACTCTACACCGTTCCCTCTTCCTCATACAGGCTATAACATTTATTATATTCATTTAGGCAATATATATAACTTGATTTCCACGTGGAAGTATGGTGTTCACTTGAGTTCTAAAAGTCATGCAGTTCAGTAGTCTTTAAACACACACACACACACACACACACACACACACACACACACACACACACACACACACACACACACAGACACGTATTCACCATTCAGGCATCTGACTTTTGGTTGAACACGAAAACACCAGTTGTCAGTTAATAGCCTTGTAGACCAACGTCAATATCTTGGTGTATCCTCTTAGTCTAATAGTAATACTCATTTCAGTTTTCAAGTAACATTATTAATGACCCAGTTTTAAGTACCTACCTATTCGATTTGCTGATTCAGCTTTTCTTAAGTAACACTGTCTATGAGAGGCTTATAAATCATCCATTTTTTATTAAATTTTTTTAAAGATGCACTCACTGAATGACAGTATTTTATTACATCATACCTGTGCTTCAGAGTTCTTTTGAATGCATTAATATTTGGCAAGTTTTCTTTGCATTTTACACTGTAGATATGGAATTTGGCTAATAATATAATTAAGTCTAAAGTTCATCAACTTTATACTGATTATTCCAGCCAAGGAGAACAAAAACTTCACAAAAGGTTAAATTTTCACAGTGGGGAGGATAGATGTTTTCTAAATGTTCACGAACTTCAGTTGTTAAAATATTTTACACATTATCACTTTTCTTTTATATAGTGTATTTGTAATCAAAAGAAGAATTTAGGTGCTTCCCAGGAGGCATTGGAGGTACCGCAGGAACATTTGGTATAGCAGTGATATCAATATTACAATGTGACATAAAGTCAGATGTGTAGTTTCTAACTGGTTGGATATATGATATGTTTTAGAACTCTTAGGTTAGGAAAATCTTTATTGGAAACCATCAGTATTTCCCCAGTGACTGAATTTTCAACAGAAAGACTTCTGGCAATATACTTAGACACATCCAACATTCGTTTCTCATTAAGTGGTGATATATTGTTTTCTTTGTAACATTTATAAGTGTTTGTATGAAATGGAACTCCCAGAGCTGATTTCCTGCTATCCGAGCTTAGCAATCTCTGTAAAACAGAATTAGGTGCAGAGAAATATACTTCTAGTCCATGTGTCAATTTCGATCGGACTAAAGAGATGTATAGATGTAAAAGGGTATGACAGTCCTCACCCCATGGTTGACAACATATTATTTTAAGAACGTTTAATCTTTTTCTTGTTATGTCAATACAATTTTCAATATGTGTTTTCCAGTTCAGCTCAGACGTTAAAAATACCCCCAGGAATTTAACTGTTGTTTGTATTCTAGAATCTGACCATCTAGCAAAAGCGAGGGTAGCGTCTTTGGGTTCTCACCATTGTTAAACATAAGACTTTTTTTTTCGTAAGATAGTTCTAATCCGTTGTTCCATATATATATATATATATATATATATATATATATATATATATATATATATATATATATATATATATATTTGTTAAAAATAGGATGGAAAAAGAAAGTTTTAAAATCAACAGATCTGTTTCGAGTGCTGGCTCTCCTCAGGATAGTTTTGGGTCGCCTACTGCCGGTGTTATATGGCCTAATGTCACTGTTTGCACGTGCAGATTGGCTGCACGTGTTGTTAGGTTTTTCGGGTTGTTTTTACAGTTCAGGGTGCGTTTGCTGACACAACAACCCAACATGTAGACTAATAAACACATCTAAATCTGAACTGGCAAAAAGAAGTAAGAAAATCTTTAGAAAAAGCCATAAAAAACAAAATCAAACACTGAATACAACCTCTGGAAGAACACATATGAAGTTATCCAATGGTTCAAAAAATCTTTAAAAAAAAAAAAAAAAAAAAACAGAAGAACAAAGTATTCATCACATTCGACATAGTAGACTTCTACCCATCCATAGATGAAGAGCTACTCACTAAAGCTCTGAAATTTGCTAATAAACACACAGACATAACAGGGTCAGAAATGGAAATCATTCTTCACACCAAGAAGAAAACTTTACTCTACAGCAAAAAAAAAAAACATGGATCAAGAAAACGAATGAAAACTCAACATTTGATGTGACCATGGGATCGTATGACGGTGCCGAACATGCGAACTGGTCGGACTGTTTATGCTATCCAACATCCAAAAACAACTCGGAAAGCAAGTTGGACTATACAGAGACGACGGCCTCGCCGCGCTAAACAACAATCCAAGAACCATCAAAAACAAAAAAAGAAGTATGCAAAATTTTCCAAAACCCATAACTTAAAAATCACCATCGAAGCAAACAAAAAGGTAGTGAACTACTTAGACATAACACTTGACCTCAACAACTACATATATAAAACCATACGAGAAACCTAATGAAACACCCATTATGTAAAGATCAATAGCAAGCACTCACCATCTCTACTAAAAAAACATACCCAATGGCATAAACAAGAGATTATCTAATCTGTCACATAATGAAAAAGTATTCACAACGCAGCAGCAGAATACCAAGAGGCATTGCAAAAAAGTGGTTACAGCTACAAACTACAATACAACCCAGATAACAACACGAACAAAAAGAAAAAAAGCAGGAAAAGGAAAATCACATGGTACAACCCTCCATATTGTGAACGAGTAAAAACAAACGTAGGGAAAGATTTTTTTCAAAATTTTGACAGCATCCTTCCCAAAAGAAACACAATTGTCCAAAATATTCAACAAGAACACCATCAAACTATCATATTCATGCATGCCTAACCTTAAAATATAATTGATCCATCCAACAAAATGAAAAGCAGCACATCAAAGAAGGGTGAAGAAAGGAAATCCTGCAATTGTACTAAAAAAAAGAACAGTGTCCCTTAAGCAACACATGCCTCTATAACAACATTGTATACCAAGCCACTGTGACATCAGAAATGAAAAAGAAACATACATAGGGCTCACTGAAAATCACTTCAAAACCAGATACGCAAACCATAAACAGTCATTCAACAAAGAAAATACAAAAACCAAACAGAACTGAGCAAATCTATTTGGAGACTTAAAGACAAAAAAATAAACTATAACATATCCTGGAAAATCATAAAAAGGGCATCACCATACAATAACATTTCAAAAGATGCAACCTATGTTCAACAGAAAAATGGTTAATACTATGCAAACCATACTTAGCAACCCTAAATACTAAAGTAGAAATAGTAAACAAGTTCAGGCACAAATGGAAATCGTTGTCAGCAAACGCACCCTGAACTGTAAACACCCCGAAAAACCGAACAACACGTGCAGCCAATCCGCACGTGTAAACCCTGACATTAGGCCATATAACATCGGCAGTAGGCGACCCAAAACCATCCTGAGGAGAGCCAGCGCTCGAAAACAGATCTGTTGATTTTAAAACTTCCTTTTACCATCCTATTTTTAACAGATGTTGCTCCCCAAGGGGTTCAGCACTTTGAGAATTTTATTATGCGTTTTAGTAGTATTCTTGATATATATATATATATATATATATATATATATATATATATATATATATATATATATATATATGTGTGTGTGTGTGTGTGTGTGTGTGTGTGACCCTTTCATATTTTAGGACTCTCTGAATCCAGATTAGCTGCACGCATTAGCGACAATGATGTAACTATTCCAGGATATAACACAATCCGGAAAGATCCTACACAACCGAAAGAGACGGGTCTTCTTATCTACATCAGCGAAACCCTTACCTTCAAACGACTTTCTACACCTAGAAAGTAAAGATGTAGAATGTGTCTGGATAGAAGTTAAGCTGAAAAGAAACCCTCCCATTTTGGTTGGATTCTGTTACAGGAACCCATCTGAAAGGGTAAACTGGGTCGACAAATTTATTACAATGATGGATGCAGTCTCGCTAGAATCCAAGGAAATCATTTTACTTGGAGACTTTAACATAGATCTTCTGAAAATGCAAAACCAATGGACACAAGCATTCAACCTATTTAATTTTTGCATCAACTCATCGATTCTCCAACAAGAGTCACACCAAACTCGAAGACACTTATCGACCATATTTATATTTCAGATAAAACTAACGTAGCAGAAGCCCTGCGTCCCTGTTCTAAACTGTAGTGATCATTACCCAATTTGTATCACATGGTCCAAAAAAGGAGTAAAAATTCCCAAAACGGGACACAAGACAATAACCTACCGTTGCTTTACAAACTTTAACAACCAAGATTTTCTGCATGACTTGCTTAACTCAAATCTCTCTTCAGTTTTCAACATAACTCATCCAGATCTTGCTGTTGAATTTTGGATTAAAACATTTACAGAAATATATGACAAACACGCCCCTCTAAAAACGATTAGAGTACGACATGATCCTAAGCCGGCATGGTACACTAAAGAGTTACAGGAGGCAGGTTACCTTAGAGATATGCTTAAACAACATGGCTATGAAGAGGAATCTAAAAAACTGAGAAATGCAATAAATTCACAGAAGCGCAGAGAAAAAAAACGAAATATTATCGAGAACTAATATCATCAAACCAGAACCCAAAAATGGTATGGAGAGCTATTAACGAACTTACAAACAATAAATCTTCTTCCAAATCAACTGTAATTAAAGACATCTCTGTCGAACAGCTGAACTCCCACTTTTGCACTATAGCCAGTAACATTGTCACGACAGATTCTTCCAGATCAAACGACCTTCAAAAACTGAAACAATATTGCCAAGATAAAAACATCACGTCTGAACTTTATATTCCACCAGTACAGTCTTTGAAGTTTATCACTACCTAACGCACCTAAAACAGTCAGGTGCCTGCGGGGTGGATGGCCTAGATGGCAAAATCCTCAAACTAGCAGCTCCAGCAATTACAGATACGTTAACATACATCTTCAATTTATGCATCGACAAAAATCATTTTCCCGATAGTTTCAAAAAAGCGAAAGTCATACCTATCTACAAATCAGGTGACAACTCAGACCCTGCAAACTACAGACCAATCTCAATCACTTCCACTCTTTCCAAACCTTTGGAAAAACACATAAACACACACACATTACACCACCTTAATACTTACCACTTGCTTCATCCAAGACAGTCCGGGTTCCGACACAACCATTCATGCCACACAGCCCTAATCAACCTCGTTGATGACTGGCTAAATAGCATTAACAACAACAGATATTGTGGTGTCCTATTTATTGATTTCAAAAAAGCATTTGATGTGATAGACCATAACCTTCTTCTCAGAAAATTGAAATTGTATGGCTTATCCACAAAAAAACTCTTACGCTTTTTGGCTCATATCTCACAAATAGGCAACAATGTGTGAAAATTAATACAAATTTCTCTTCATTTCAAACACTTTCCTATGGCGTCCCACAAGGCTCTATCCTGGGTCCCTTACTGTTTCACCATTTACATCATGATCTACCTCTCTCTATATTACATCCACCTGTGAACTCTTTGCTGATGATACAACAATACACACAAAAATCATTCTGATGTTACTGTTCTTGCACAAACTTTACAAGAAAGTGCAAATGACCTCGTAAGATGGACTGAATTAAATCACATGTCACTTCACCCTCAAAAAAACTAAATCCATGCTTATCACAACTAGGCAAAAAAAAAAGACAAAATCTCACTATTAAGTTCCCTCCTGTACATCTTAAAAATGTACCAGTTGAACAGGTTACATTCCTCAAAGTGCTAGGAATAACAATTGATAACAATATTAGTTGGCAAACTCACATAACCTCACTGTGCAGCAAAATTTCGCAGAAAGTTTATCAACTCTCCAGAATCAAACGCTTCCTCGACCTGCATTCACGCAAGCTCTTTTTCCAGTCTCATATCCAATCATACATAGACTATGGATCTACTCTATGGGACTCTGCTAGCGCTAACACCCTCAAACCATTGCTAAGCCTACACAAGCGAGCACTCAAATTAGTCCTCCTAAAAAAAGCAGTAGTCTTCTGGACTCGGACTATATAAAGATTCAAGTTCTCCCCTTAAGTCTGAGATTAGAATACAACAAAGGGATCATAATGCACAAGATTGTGTCTGGGAAGGCACCCTCAACATTAGTTCACAGATTCTCAATTAATTCCTCAAGGACTCTACCCAAACTTCATGTCCCTGTTCCTAGAATTGATTTATTCAAATCCAGTTTAACATATTCAGGTTCCTGTCAATGGAACTCGCTCCCTGAATCAACCAAACAACACCAATGCATAGCAACCTTCAAACACCATTATTTCAACCATCTTATGTGCCAATACTTGCATACTTCGCCATAAATCCACCACCAACCACCAACACCCTCTTTGCCTTTTGTATGACCCTGACGAGTACGCGCGCGCGCGCCGCGCTGCGTGCGCGCGCGCGCGCGCGTGTGTGTGTATGTGTGTGTGCGCGCGCGCACGCACGTGTGTTTTCCTACTTTTACCTGCAATCTTTTTCATTATGTTGTTATGCTTGTATGCTTGTATTCTTATGCGACACTCTCTCTCTCTCTCTCTCTCTCTCTCTCTCTCTCTCTCTCCTCTCTCTCTCTCTCTCTCTCTCTCTCTCTCTCTCTCTCTCTCACACACACACACACACACACACACACACACACACACACACACACACACACACACACACACACACACACATACACAGTTCTGTTGGAATGACTTGATTTATTATCTATATGACATCCTCCCCCCCCCCCCCCCCCCCCCCCCCCCCCCCCCGACGTGGTGACTGGGCCATCATTATGCATCTCCCCCCGATTTGTGCTTATTTTCATTTTCCCCCCCCTGCTGCTTCAAA
>JADBJO010009505.1:2500-13545 GCA_016801955.1 Conus betulinus | reverse complement strand
ACACTTGTTAAAAAAAAAGAAAAAAAAAAAACAAATCAACTTATCTAGTACTTGCAAAACCAGATCTGATATGTGCATTTTTTAATAAGTGAAATACCCTAGTAGTACACCAAATTGTGATCTTTACAAAAATGTCGCAACCTGTGACTGCGAAATAACCATGGCAACATGCAACATATGAACCATATAAGACACACTATTGACATTATCAAAGTTAACCATTTCAATACCTTTCTTCTGATAGAGTGGAGTCAGCATTGAGCATTCAAACAAAAGATGACGCACAGAAATGTTTTTCTCTGCAGACAATACCATGTAAGTAATACCATGAGAATATTTAGTGTTCCACGTATTTAGCTTTAATTTATGAATTAATCTAACAATGTGCCTTGGGCACAATGGTAAAGTAGCCATTTTTTTAACTAAAATTCTGCTTATGTATATACTTTTCTACAATTTGGTTTAATTCACAAGAGAGCAAATTTAAGGGATTTTTGGATAAATTTTCAGAGTTTCTATTTGCTCCTGCTTTTGCAAGACTGTCTGCTATTTCATTCCACTTTATACCACAGTGACATGGGCCCAACAAAAATCAATTCCTATACCTAGAGTTACGAAACAACGCAGTAAATGTTTTATTTCAAAAACGAAATATTTTCTAACTTAACACACCTAGCGCTCTAGTGATTATAAAACAGATTTGGAATCAACACATGGTAAGATTTTATATCAAAGCAATTGGTGTGTCATGTATGTACATCAAAGCATTTAGTATTGCATATAATTCTGAGGTATAAATTGAAAAACCCCTTTCCTAAATAACATGATTTCCTGACATAGGATTCCAATACCAGCCCATCTGTAAACACTTTTTAATGATTTGGATAGCTGTTTTCTAAATGTTCACGAACTTCAGTTGTTTAAATATTTACATTATCACTTTTCTTTTATATGGTGTATTTGTAATCAAAAGAAGCATTTAGGTGCTCCCAAGGGAGGCATTGGAGGTACCACAGGAACATTTGGTATAGCAGTGATATCAATATTACAATGTGACATAAAGTCAGATGTGTAGTTTCTAACTGGTGGATATATGATATGTTTTTAGAACTCTTAGGAAAATCTTTATTGGAAACCATCAGTATTTCCTCAGTGACTGAATTTTCAACAGAAAGACTTCTGGCAATATACTTAGACACATCCAATATTCGTTTCTCATTAAGTGGTGATATATTTGTTTCTTTGTAACATTTATAAGTGTTTGTATGAAATGGAACTCCCAAAGCCGATTTCCTGGACTTACTATCCGAGCTTAGCAATCTCTGTAAAAATAATTAGGTGCAGAGAAATATATACTTCTAGTCCATGTGTCAATTTCGATCGGACTAAAGAGATGTATAGATGTAAAAGTGTATGACAGTCCTGACCCTATGGTTGACAACATATTATCTTAAGAACGTTTAATCTGTTTCTTGTTATGTCAATCCCATTTTCAATATGTGTTTTCCAGTTCAGCTCAGAAGTTAAAAATACCGCCAGGAATTTAATTTCTTGTTTGATGACCATGTAGCAAAAGCGAGGGTAGCGTCTTTGGGTTCTCACCATTGTTAAACATAAGACTTTTTTTTCTCAAGATAGTTGTAATCTGTTGTTCTTCATATATACATAAATACATATACATATATATATATATATATATATATATATATATATATATATATATATATATATATATATATATATATATATATATAGAGAGAGAGAGAGAGAGAGAGAGAGAGAGAGAGAGAGAGAGAGAGAGAGTTTATCCAATTCCTTTTGGTACAACTTCTGTACAAAGTTTATGGTTCTTTTATTGGAATGTTTTCTTAATGTACAGTTAATCCAAATAGTGAGATCATCTGCATATTGAACTACATGCGTAGCTTTTGACATAGATTGGGGAGATCATGGATTAGGATTGTAAACAACATGGGAGCAATAACTGATCCCTGAGGAATACCCATATATACATTCCTGAAGAATGAATAAGTTCTTCCAATCCGTGCACATATGCTTCTTTCTGTTAGGAAGTTTTTGACGTAATCAAACACATTCTCCCAGAAAATACCTACATTTTTTTTTTAATTTGAAAAGTAGCCTTGCCTGCCATACGCAGTCATAGGCTTTTTTGACATAAAAAAATGTAGATAAAGTACTTTTTCTGTGGGAGAATTCTTTTTTTTTAATGTGACTGGTCAGTTTTACTAAATGGTCTGTGGTACAACGACCTTTTCGAAAGCCTGCTTGCTGAACAGGAATCACACCATTTTTTTCACAGTAATATAAACAGTTTTTTTTTGTTTTTTGTTTTTTTGTTTGTTTTTTTTTCCCCAAAAGTGTACCAGTATGAGATGTTAGAGCTAGGGGTCTGTAACTATGTAAAGATGTTCTCGGTTTACCTACCTTGAGTACTAAGACTACTACCGAACTTTTCCAGCTTCTTGGAATAGTGCCATTAATCCAACATTTTTCTTGAATAATGAATGCAGTAATACTTTCCACGAAGACGGTAAGTGTCTGATGAGTTGATAGGACACTCCATCAAGGCCAACAGCTGAATCATGTAAAGGGATAGAATCTAATGCCTCTGTTAGTTCTGACATCAGTAAAGGTGAGTTTAGGAAATGTTCGTTTTCTTGTGGAGGAGCCATGTCATCATCGTTTTTTGTTCCTCATTGTATCTGTGACGACGGCTTTCTGGCTGAAGATTTTTAGACTGACTACAAGCTGAAAATAAACCGGGAAAAGCTTCAGCTTTATCCAAAGCAGAAAGAAAATCAGTTTGTAGCTCTGTAGGGTATGACTGACTTTTATAGCAGTTTTTTCATTTCTTTGACTTTTTTCCAAACTTTAAATAAATCTTTTGATTCTGATACTTTGGTTTCGTAAAACTCAACCCAATACTTCTTTTTTGGTTGTGCAATGATTTTAGTACATTTATTATTTTCTTGTTCCATGATTTTAAAGTTTTCTTCTGACTTATTTCTTATCCACGTTTTGTAGCTTTTTCGCTTTGACTTTACAGCGAGTGTACATTCTTCTGTCCACCATACGTTGCCCATATGTTTTCATTTTTTTTTTTTTTTTTTTTTTTTTTTTTTGTATTTGTGTTTTTGGACAGTCTTTTCAGCTGCTAATAATACTACTTTTGAGAAATTAGCATAGAATACATTTAGATCGTCATCCTCGATTAGTGATGTATTTTGCGACAGAAGAAAAGTTTGAAAGGCTTCCCAGTCGGCCAACTTATAGTTAGACTTTGGAATTTTCCATTCAGTGGTAGACGGTTCATCAAATATATTTTCATTAAAAGTATTGTGATGGGAAGATAATCACTCCCTAAACAATCTTCTACTGTCTACTTTGGTTTTCTACTATGTTTTGGGGAAACAAGCGATAGGTCTATTGCACTAGACTTGTGAGTAACTACATCAGGAATTCTTGTAATTCTACCATCGTTTAATAAAATTAGATTCGAATCACAATATTTTTAACAAATCTGTTTGATGTCACTTTATTACAACTTGCGTCCCAAAAGGGCGCATAAGCATTAAGGTCACCCCATAATAATCCACTTCCTCTTTGTAAAATCAGTATGTTTTAACCAATATGTGTCATACTCTTTAGGACTATTAGGATAGTACACAGACAGAACATTATAAACTGATTCCTTATTTACTTTGATGACAGCACCTGTAGCAAAAACACATCTTGTTTACCTATGGGTACTGGAAGTGGGCTAATATGTGTAAGCCCAAGGTCAAGTTTAATGTAGATAGCAGTTTGCACCTTTTTTTCTTTACCTCATTGACACTGTAAAGAGGTGGGTAGTAATAATTCTTAAGATTGGGAAGCTTTTTCTTTTTTTCCAAATTCAATGACTGGAGTGCTAAAACACTATAGCCCTTCTCCAGAACATCACTTTCAAAAGATAATGGGTTAATGGAAATAGACCTCGCATTCCATTGAAACACTACAAAGCGGCTGTTTGGATCTAGCTCCATTTTAAACTGAGTTTACGGGCATAACTGTAGTTATGCAGCTTGTAGCCATTCCTGTTATTTTTTTCATACAATTTCAGTCACAAATATATGACTTATAAATATAGTTGATAAGATCATGGACGATATAGAATATCTATTCATGAACATCATTACTCTGACAAGAACACATTTCATAATATAAACAAGCCAAACAAAGTATATGAGAATTTGAAGGAAAGGTAAACAACCAGAAATGCAAAAATACAAAAATGTGTCTGTTCAGCAGACTGTCTGTACAAAACCGTTTTCTGGCTGTCATACAAGATAATATTTCAGAAGGATGTTGTGTCTCACAAAGCATAGATTGACCAAAACGACGTGCATTTTTCGCCTTGGATATAAGAGAAATCATTATTATACTGATATACTGGTATACTGATAAATCCTTTGCAACATATAAGAGCTGTGCCCTCCTCTATCTCTTAACACAACGCACACTCACGCATGCACACACACACACACACACACACACACACACACACACACACACACACACACACACACACACACACACACCCTGCAAACTCTCAACAAACACCAAATACACACAAATGCACACATGCTTCTTCTTCACGTTCCACTGCATGCAAGCGAGTGCACACACACACACACACACACACACACACACACACACACACACACACACACACACACACACACACACGCACGCACGCACGCAGACACGCACGCACACACACACACACACATTGCACAGCTGTATGTTGCAAAAACACAGGGTATTCTATGGATATTCCCAGCTAGTGTACTATACACCCCTCCAGTCATAAAGACCACAGGGATACTGGTATCTCGGTCTTGCATGTTGCCTGGGCTTTTCTCCCAAAACAGCCCTGAAGATGCCTGCCCAAGTTTCCTGCCAGCACAGACAACCCTCGCTGGTTTGGGTGTAATTGGTCTCGAAGGGCTCTCTGTAGCAGGTTCTCGTGACTGATGAAGGTAATGTTGTTATGGTCGACAAGTTCAGAGAAGACCAAGGCGTTAAATAAGTGTCTTTTTGCTTCTAGAGATGAGTCTTTCACTGAAGAAGCCTTACTGATCACCAGCTTCACACTGGGATGGTCAGTCTGTATCTTGCCTACTGCATCGACGAACATCTTGCTGGCAGCCTGGGAAGTGGTACTTTTTAAAGTGTTGATGCCACAGTGGAGAACAAAAGCATCAGCAACTTTACATGTTTCCACAGCCTTCCCAATGTCCTCGATTGATGACGATTTTCGCTTTCAGACATGTAGGCCGTTAAGATAAGCCCAGTTGTCTTGGCTGCACGCCATTGAGAATGAAAGCCAGCCAGTAACATCACCAGACAGGCGTTATCATGGAACCGCCAGGGTCAACGGAAAACAGGATGGCCAATAAAACACCTCGCGATGGGACCTTGAGACAGACAGCAAGAAGATGGGACACACCTGGAAAACACCTACAGAGGGCAGCTCAGGATCGAGGACTGTGGTGGACTGCTGTGGTGGCCTATGCTTCAGGAGGAGCGACAGGCATAACTGACTGAACTACTGTTGGCTAGATAATCCGATTTAGTATAATTCTTTCCATAAGTTTTCCTACATGAGATGTCAGAGCTACAGGCCGGTAACTGTGAACACTTGTAGGAGATTTTCCTTGCTTTACAATGGGGATAATTACAGACTGTTCCCAAATTGATGGCATAACACCATTATTCCAAACCCATTGGAATATTTTCAATAAAAAACAAAGATAATTATCTGGTAAATGTTTCAGCATTTCATTCGAAACAGCATCCAATCCAACTGATGATGATTTATTACCTATCAGGGAGATGGAGTCGTTTAACTCGCATATAGTTATGGGGCATTTATATAGTGGTCATTATTTGAAACTGGCTCTTCGTACTTCTCTGTTTTTTTTTCTTCCCTCTTCCTATGTTGTATGCAATCTTGTGGAAGACTTTCTAGACGCATCGTCTTTGAAAACATGTTAGCGAATGCTTCTGCTTTTTCAGATGAGTTGAGAATTTTTTTATTATCCAAATTAACTGGATATCTTGGTAGATTTATCCCTTTTTTCATAGTTTGAAATTTTTGCCACACTTTTTGAAGGTCTTTATGATGAGAAACTTCTTTGGCACAAAACGCTGTCCAGTAAAGCCGCTTTGCTTTTTGCAATTACTCGATTAGAGTGTGGCTTAGCTTTTGTTATTTCTAGGTGGTTTTCTTCACTTTTGTTTTTAATATATTCTTTGTATTTCAGTTTCTTTAAGGCTTCAGCTTCTTCGCAATCCTTAGTCCACCACACATTACCGGTATGAAGTGTTTTTTGAGAAGTATTAGTATGACATTTTGGTATTGAATCATCAGTGGCCAAGAGAATCATTTTGCTGAATTTTGGATACATATCATTTACATTTTCTTCATCTTCACAAAAGGTCTCTATGTGTCTATAGGAAAGAAAAGCCTTGAACTTATCCCAGTTGGCAAACTTATAATTGTATTTAGGTATTTTGTCTTCAGGCAATTTTTTGATATCGTATGTTTTATTAATTGTCATTATGATGGGCAGATGATCACTTCCAGAGTGTCATCAAAAGTTTGCCACGAGCAATCAAAGGCTAATTGGGGGGAAATCATTGTCAGATCTATTGCGCTTGGTCATGGGTGGGAATGTCAGGAATCCTAGTTATACTCCCATAATTAAGCAAATACAATGAAGAATCCACCACGTTTTCAAGAAAACAATTGCTTGTTATGGATGAAACAACCTTTGTCCCAAAATGGAGCATGAGCATTAAAATCTCTGGCAATCAACCATCTTTCCTTAGAGCTGTCTATTGTATGTAACCATTCAGTATTTTTTCTCGTCTGGACCTTTAGGCAGATATACAGACACAATGTTGAGAACAACGTTGTTATTGACTTTTACTGTGGCCGCGCACGAATATAAGTTTGCAAGATCAGACGGTGCTGGTGATGGCCGTATTAAGTATTCAGTGTCTCTGATATATATATAGCAGTGACTGACTTTTTCCTTTGTGTCCAAAACTCGATTGTGCACTGGTGGATAATAGAAGTGTGGTAATTTTGGTAATTTAGTTTTGCACACATTTAGTGATTGCAAAATCAATATTTTGTAGCAGTTATTTACCAGATGTTGACGTAAAAATGCTTCGTTCGTGAACACAGATCTGGCATTCCATTGCAAAATCTTAAATGAGTTATCAGGCATGTCACTGATAAACTACTAACAGAATAGCAGGGGGGGGGGGGGTGCAAATAAAACAAAAAAGTAAATGAATAAGCAGAGAAGAGAGAGAGAGAGAGAGAGAGAGAGAGAGAGAGAGAGAGAGAGAGAGAGAGAGAGAGAGAGAGAGAGAGAGATATTTCTAATTTTCAAGATAACGTTGATATCAATTTCCTTCTCCTGAGTATAAACCTGTCAGATAGGGTAATTTCTGTGCTGAAATTAAAACAAATCTACTTCCATAAAACCGACAAATGTTCTGAGTATGAAATATAAATCTAGCACCAGTCACTCAAAACGTCATAGTAGTTCCACCACACACGCCTCTCCAGTGGAAACGGCAGGTCATGACGCCTGGGGTGAGGTGGAAAACCACTGGGTGAATGTGGCATGGTGCGTCTCGTGGTCTTCCTAGGTGTCGTCCAGAACAGCTGCCGGACGTGTCTCCCCAAGTTGCCGGCAAGCACACTGGCTCCTCTCCGGGTCGGGGGTGAAGGCCGTTTTGCAGCGTCCTGTTGTTCGGCTTCAGGTTGGCGTGACTGATGAAGCTCACTTTTTCCACGTCAAACAACTCAGAGCTTGTAAAAGCATTAAACAAATTAATTTGCATGCCTATCTCTAGATGATCGACAGGCTCAATTTTGCTGACAATGATATTTGCTTGTGGATATTTGGCAGCAACGTCTTTAACAACTTTAGTAAGTTTTTACTGCAGACATCGGGATCCATATGTTTTAGATCGTTTATTCCACAGTGGATAACAATAGCATCCACTGGTCTTTCAACTGAGGATACGGCATTCTCCAATGTTGGTTTTAAGTCACTGATCTTATGAGCTTTCCTTGACAAGGTACTAAACCCGTAAGACCGTCCCGAGTCTTCTCCCATTGACTCCAGTCAACACAGAATCGTGCAAAAGCAAAACCAGAGGTACGTCCTGCATTTCTTTCCGTCTTGATTTCCTCGGTTCTACTCGAACGCCTTTTGACGTCATTTTTTTGCTTTTGACGTTATTGATGGGAGATTCTGGGTTCTTTTTCTGCTCGGTTTATTTTTTTTTCTTTCTTCTTGTTGGTCTTGTGCTCTGTCAGTCCCGAGCCAGTTGTTTTTTGATGGTTTGGGACTGAGAGTTGGTGGAATTGACCTTGCAGCTTCTGCGTAGGTGAGGCCTTGACTCGTGTTAGATTTTTTAGAAACTGACGTTCTGTGCCTTACTGTTGCACTGTTCTTTTGGAGACCCTACTGGTGGCTTGCCAAAGTTAGAAATTAGATCGTTCTGCTTATCAACAGTTTTTTTTTCTAACGAATCAATTTTTTTCGCACAGTTTATGAATCAGTTGTTTCAGCTACTTGATTTCACATACTGTGTCTGAAGCAGTTGCACAGTTTTTGATCGCTGCTCGTTTCTTCGTTGTTAGGGCCTGTTGGAGCGTCCACAGCTGGCAGCGCAGCTTGCTCCCAAACTTCCTTTCGAAAACAGGCTGGCTCCTCACACATTTTTGTCTCACTTGACTCTTTTTCCGAAGTCAGGCTGTTTTGACGTTTACACGCAGACTTCTGGATCTTGTCATTCTGGTCATGGTTCTGGTAGGTTTGCTTAATTTCAGCCAGGTGTAAGTATACTTACTGACAGTTTCCGCCATCATGAATGTGTCATTCAAGATCGCCGATCTTTGTAAAAATGAGCTGGTATGTTCATTATGGGTCACGGATGATGCCCGATGTTTTAGTTTTACCTTCTTCTTTATGGGATATCTCACAAAGTCCGTGGCCGATCTTTCTGAAAATGTGTAGGTATGTTCATTATGGGTCACGAACAATGAGCGATATTTTAGTTTGCCGTTATAGCTGTTACGAACAGCCTGTAACAGTCTTTTCTTCTTTATGGATAACTCAGAAAATACTTGGCCAATCTTTGTGAAATTTAGCAGGTATGTTCATTATGGGTCACAGATCATGCCTGATGTTTTGTTTTGCCCCATTATAGCCGTTACTAACGGCTGTAACGGCCTGTAACGTTTATATATATACATATATATATATATATATATATATATATATATATATATATATATATATATATATATATATATATATATATATATAATATCAAAAAGTACTTGGCTGAGCTTTTCTGAAAATTAGCAGGTATTTTCATTATGGGTCACGAATAATGCCTGATGTTTTTGTTTACCGTTATAGCCATTACTAATGGCTGTAACAGTTTTTTCTTCTTTATGGAATATCTCAGAAAGTGCTTGGCCGATCTTTGTGAATATTAGCAGGTATGTTCATTATGCGTCACGGATGATGTCTGATGTTTTAGTTTACCCCATTATAGCCGTTACTAACGGCTGTAACGGCCTGTAACGGGCTTTCTTCTTTAATGGAATATCCAGAAAATGCTTGGCCGATCTTTCTGAAAATGTGTAAGTATATTCATTATGGGTCACGAATAATGTGCGATGTTTCAGTTTACCGTTAGAGAGCCGTTACTAATGGCTGTGACGGCCTGTAACGGTTTTTCTTCTTTATGGAATATCTCCGAAAGTACTTGGCCGATCTTTGTGGAATTTAGCAGGTATGTTCAGTATGGGTCACGGATGATGCCCGATGTTTTAGTTTACCCTTTTATAGTCATTACTAGCGGCCGTAACGGCCTGTAACGATTTTTTTCTTTTCAAGGAATATCTTGGAAAGTACTTGGCCGACCTTTGTGAAAATTAGCAGATATGTTCATTATGGGTCGCGGATGATGCCCACTGTTTTAATTTAACGTTTCAGCCGTTACTAACGGCTGTAACGGCCTGCCACGGTTTTTTCCTCTTTATTGAATATCTCAGAAAGTACTCGGCCGATCTTTCTGAAAATGAGCAGGTGTGTTCACCATGGCTTACGGATGATGCCCAACATTTTAGTTTACCGTTATAGCCATTACTAACGGCTGTAACGGCCCATTATATATATACATATATATATATATATATATATATATATATATATATATATATATATAGAGAGAGAGAGAGAGAGAGAGAGAGAGAGAGAGAGAGAGAGAGAGAGGGAGAGAGAGGAATGTCTCAGAAATTATTTTGGCCGATCCTTCTGAAAATTTCTAGGTATGTTTATTATGGGTCACGGATCATGCCTGACGTTTAATTTACCGTTATAGCCGTTACTAATGGCTTTTAAGACCCATAACAGATTTGTTTTTTTATGGAATATCTCAGAAAGTAAATGGCCGATCTTTCTGAAAATGTCTAGGTATGTTCATTATGGGTCACAGAGATGCCCAATGTTTAATTTTTTTTGCCGTTATAGCCGTTACTAACGGCCCATAGTGGGTTTTCTTCTTGATGGAAAATCTCAGAGAGTTCTTGGCAATCTTTCTGAAAATGTTGTATGTTTCATTATATGTCACACAGACGATGGCCGATGTTTACCAGAATAGCCATTGCTAACGGTTCCACGAGCCCAAGACGGGTTGTCACGTGTATTCAGGATAAACTGGGAGTACGTTTATATGCTTTGCATCTTGTTTCCTTTTTGTACTCCCAGTTCTTATAGAACACGCAGTACTTTAGAATGGGAACAAAGATAAGCTGTCTGTGTGTCCATCCATAGTCAAAATATGTTCCACTCGCTCTAGACAAAACTACTGTGTCTCTCTTTCTGAAAAAAAAAAAAAAAATGGTGGGTATGTTCATTATGGGCCGAAGATGATGCCCG
>JADBJO010009504.1:77500-82825 GCA_016801955.1 Conus betulinus | reverse complement strand
AAACCACTGCGTCCTGTAGTCATTAATCAAACGGTTTTTCAATGTTCTCAAAAATCCTTTCTATCACACATACACCCTGGTTTTCCCAGACTTCACCAAACCCGTATTTGTACAGACAAAGAAAACAGACTGCTGACCGCCCAAGTATTCTTGTTATTATTATGAAGATGTAATAACATTTATAAGAACTTTAGAGGCAAACGATGAGATGGCATCTTCACAATTTTTAACCAATATTTAATACTTTTTTACATACAAGTTTACGTATAGTGGAAAGCGTCCCTAACTCACCATAAATCATCACATTTGGGGTTCTTGTACTAACATTCAAGAACCTTTTTAAAGAAAACAAAATGTACCTTTTCTATTATAGTCCAGATTTTCCGACAATGCCCCCAAACTTCGGCTCCATAGCTAAGCATAGGTTGTATTTGGGCGTCAAAGAGTTTGAAGAATATAGCAGGCGATTTTTTCTCCCTAATGACCATAACAACTTAAAAATGCTGATAACTCCTTTTTTTTTTGCTCGACTAGCTAGATCGTTCAGACAATGTGCAAAGGTGAGCCTGGTGGACATAATAACCCCAAGATACTTGTACATATTAACTACTGATATCTTATTCTGGCCATAATACCATTGTTCGTGCTCTGACACAAAACCACCATTTCTAAAGATAACAATATTTGACTTGTCTAAATTCACAATCAAACCAAGCTTCCTTGCTGTGTCATGCAACACATTTAACTGATTTTGCAAACCAATAATAGAATCAGAAATCAGAATAATGTCATCAGCAAACATTAGGATAAAGATTTCTAAAAAGTCTGGGATAAGTTGAATTCCATGTTACCCTTTTAAGATGATTTCCTTGGCCAACTCATTTATAAGCAATGAAAACAGAACAGGGCTGCATTTATCACCCTGCTTTAAACCCGTAGAACACAAAAAAAGCTTCTGTCAGTTCACTGCCACTCTTACTCTCGCCTGTACAATTATATAAATACTAGTTAAAGCCCGGTACATTTTTCCCCCGCACACCCCTTCTCTGTAAGACAGCCCATAACTTTGAACGAACAACAGAGTCAAAAGCTTTTTGAAAATCAATAAAGGCAACATAAAGTTTTTGTGTAAAAGTAGTTGTTTCTGAATCATGGCAAATAGCGTAAAGACATGGTCAATGGTGCTGTAATCTTTCCTGAATCCCGCTTGACAGTCATTTATTACATTGTTGCTTTCGATCCAATTTGTCAGCCTTACATTCAAAATATGGCTGTATAATTTACTACAAATATTCAATAACGAAATGCCTCTATAGTTGTTGGGAATTTTACGATCACCTTTTTTGAAAATAGGTTGTATAAAGCTTCAGACCACTGTATAGGGTAAGAACCAGAAGTAAATATTGCATTAACAGTAGAACTATATAATGGAACAACTATAGTAGCTGCATTTTTGAAGACTTCTCCTATTATTCCCATCGGGGCCTGCTGCTTTGCCATTTTTAAGAGATCTCACAGCAGCATAAACTTCATTTTCTGTTATCTCTGCATCCAGAGATTCTGTGTTCGCCTGCTGAAAACCATCGTCATCCTGTTCTTCAGGATCACTAGTATCATCAATAGAAACATTTTCGGTATTAGACTGAAAC
Source organism: Conus betulinus (assembly GCA_016801955.1). Taxonomy (NCBI): domain Eukaryota; kingdom Metazoa; phylum Mollusca; class Gastropoda; order Neogastropoda; family Conidae; genus Conus; species Conus betulinus. Next base: position 81,176 of record JADBJO010009504.1, on the reverse strand, counting down.
ACTTGGGAGAAATGATTATACCAATCATCTTTAGTAATGTCATTGGTTGTAGACTTTTTGTAAACACAAGATCTCAACTTGGTCCAAAAACCAGCTGGGTTACTAATATTCTCATGTAACGTTTCCAGTGTCGCCTTACGGTGATTTTTCTTTTTAATCCTTATAAGTTTCTTTATATTCCCTTCTTTTTTGGGTTGTATTCGAGTCTTAAAATGACGTCATCGTCTTTACAATTATAATACTGTCTTAAATTACATCTGAGTTCTTTTTTTTTTGCTTTGACTACACTCATGGTCAAACCAAGGATCTGACTTTTCTTTGCCGACTGTAATAGTTTTCTTTCAAACATAAACAAGCATCGAGCAACGCATCATAAAAGTCTGTAGAGCCTCGTTGATGTCATCACCGATCAGAGAAGATGCTTTTTTCTAAGTTGCTTTTAAACTCATCAGATGTAGTGTTCTGTTTGAATTCATCCAATTTACCTTGTCCCATATCATTTTTTTCATCCATCTTAAAGCTACCCTCGTTTGCCTTTACATGTTTTTCGTCATTTACAATAGAATGAAGCATGACTTCAACTGGCATATGTTTAGATTCTATTTTCGGGGTGACCTTCAGCGAGACACAGAACTTTAGTAAACAACGAGATCGATAACATAGTCGATAATGCTACATCCGGTTGATGAAACATAAGTGAATTTTCCATAGTCCTTGTCATTTTGGATAGTACCATTCAATATACAAAGATCGAAAACAGTGCAAACATTTAGTAAACAATTACCAAAGTCATTCAAAACATTATCTTTTGAAGTACGATAGACTTCCTGCTCCTTGTCGTCTTTCCATGTTACACCCTCACCCCACATCTTCATCCTCTTCCTTTCCATTTAAACCCCCTGTACGTGCATTGAAATCTCCAAGCAGTAAAAGAGGTACATTTCCAAAAGTCTCAACGAGATCCAATATGCACTGTTCAACAATAAGTATACCATTGGATAAATCGGCATATCGATAATAATCAGAGGAGCTTGGGGGTACATATACACCAAGTAAGATAACTGGTGAATCCGTACCAAGAAGATCTTTAGACAGTTTTAATACGATTATGTTGTCATGTTCTGTCTTTATCTGTTCAACGTACTGTGATAAATCTTTCTTGACAAGAAGTGTTAAACCTCCTGACAATCTTGCACAAATCAAAATCCTGAGAGAGAGAGAGAGAGAGAGAGATGAGAGAGAGGAACGAGAGTAGAGAGAGAGAGAGAGAGAGAGAGAGAGGAGAGATCAACACAGACAGACAGACAGACAGACGGACGGACAGACATACAGAGGCGGCATAGCAGAGATGTATGTAATTATATTACAAATCGTCACACTAATCGGCTATTCCCCGATAAGGCCAACTAGGTATATACTTTGTTGCTAAAGATTTTCCCCACCTGCTCTTAATTTATAATGTTAATGGGACTTTTGTTGATATTCCTATCCAAATGAGTAGTCAGTGTGAATACACGGACATAAGAAGAAGAAAAAAAAAAGGCGAACAAAACATAAATATAAATTACGTGAACATTCATTAAAAAAAAAACTCATTAAATCGATTCGATCTTGTGTTAAGAACTCATGAATCATTTCAAACGGGGGGGCACCAAACACACACACACGCGCGCACACACACACACACACACACACAACACACACACACACAACACACACACACACACACACATACAGAGAGCGGCATAGAGAGAGAGAAGAGAGAGAGAGAGAGAGAGAGAGAGAGAGAGAAACACATGCACACACATCCTCTCTCTCTTTATCTCTCTCACACTCTTTCATTCACACACACACACACACACACACACACACACACACACACCACACACACGCACGCACGCACGCACGCACGCACGCACGCACACACGCACGCACGCACGCACGCACACACACACACACACACACACACACACGTGGGGGGGAAAACAACGTTACTGAAATGAATATTACAGCTGCTATTTCGCAAGAAGAACGTCCATGTGTGGTTAACAGGAAGTGAGGAGGTCGAAAACTGGATAAAAAGGGTATGAAAAGGCCCCCTCCATCCTCTCTCTTTCCTGTCACCTCCACCTTCCACCTCCTTCTCCACCCCCACCTTCGGGCTGTTGACGACCCCCTGTTATGAACAGAACAGAACATCAAAGAGAATGGCAGCACATTTAAAAAGATACCTCATTCTATTCAAAAATCCGGCTAGGATTGTCTTTACTTTTCTCAAACTGGAAGCCAGTGTTTAAGCCATGATTTGCCGCGAAATCACTTCTACTACCATTCTCCTCCGTTAAGTGTAAAGGTACTCACTGTTGTTTGGTGGTTCCGAACGATGCCATTCTGACGAGAAGAAGGTCAACTCCTAGGCCGGAAATGAGGTCAAGGTTATGTCCGAGCGTCACTCTTTTATCGTCTCCGAGTTTCTGGCACACCCTTGAGTCTGGTAGGATCTCACAGAAGGAAATGTTCTATGATGGAGAGAGTGGCTGACGTTGTGGGGTTTGCAGTGCCCCAGATTGCACTGCCCTTTCTTCAAGAGTCAAGAGCCTTATTTGGGGGGTTTCTAATTCAATCTGAAACAGGTTTTAACAAAAGTGTTATTCGAAATAAGACTATACAGATGCGTTTTTTGTTCCGATCCAAGATAGTAATTCGAAGTATGCGGTTGATGCCATTTGGGGATACCCATTCAGATAATTCACTCGCAGATAAGGGACTCACTTAAATAAATGTACTGTTTTTTTTTTTTCAGTCTTTATATTGAGACAGATGAAGAGTTTTGAAAAGCAAAACCCTGGGTGTTTTTCAAAGACGAGTGAATGATGTTGAGGATCAAATGTAAGAACGTCTGAAGAAGGTCACGAAGAAGAGAGATGTTGGAAAAGTGAAACGACAAACAGCCGGAAAGAGTATCACATGCATACATGAGCATGCGCGCGCGCACACACACACACACACACACACACACACACACACACACACACACACACACACACACGTACTCACATATACAGAGACGAAGAAAAGCATGCATGCACACGCGCACAGACACACACACACACACACACACACACACACACACACACACACACACCACACACACACACACATAAACATGCAGACACACACGCACGCACGCACACACGAATGCGCGCACGCACGCACGCACACACACACACACACACACACACACACACACACACACACACACACACGCGCGCGCGCGCGCGCGCGCGCGCGCGCGCGCGTGCACATGAGCAAACAAAGTTACTGCTATTTCTGAAGAGCATACATATGGTTAAAAGGAAGAGTGCAAGTCGAAAACTGGTTGAAAAGATATTAAAAAAAAAAAAAAAAAAAAAACGCCCCTCCCCCCCCCTCCATCCTCTCACATCCCAGTCACCTTCACCTGTCCTCCTTTCCCCTTCCCCCATCCCCACCCCCCTTCCGCATATTGACGACCTACGTTATGAACAGAACAAAGAAACCAAGAAAATGGCAGTACATTAGAAATACCTTATTGTATTTAAAAAAAAAAAAAAAAAAAAAGCCAGGATTGCTACGGTGGTTTTTCTTTTTTTTTTCTTTTTCTTGTTTTTTTTTTTGTTGTAAACTAGAAGCCAGT
>JADBJO010009504.1:65000-72500 GCA_016801955.1 Conus betulinus | reverse complement strand
GCGCGCGCGCGCGTGTGTGTGTATGTGTGTGTGTGTGTGTGTGTGTGTGTGTGTGTGTGTGTGTGTGTGTGTGTGTGCGTGCTTGCTTGCGTGCGTGTGATTGTGTGTATGTGTGTGTGTGTGCGTGTGTGTGCACGCGCGCGCGCTTGCGTGCGCGCGTTGTTCTAAGCATCTTTAAATCTGTGGAATCCCAACGCTCACTAATCCCTCAGCACCACTCGTTTGCCGGCAGTGGTCATCAGACGAACGGTCCACTCCACACCGACCGCTATCTATTGCACGGTTCGTGGTCCATGCCTAATTGACATGCAGTCGCAGCCATCCATCACTGCTAACGACACCCACTCCCTGCCCGCCCCCCCCCCCTGCCCGCCCCCCCCCCCCCCCCCCCCCCCCCCCCCAACGTTTTCGACCGTCACCGAAAGACCGTTTCTCAAATGACACCACCGTGGTGGTCAATTCACACCAGCCAATTATTCCAAGCTCCTTTACTCGACCGTAAACACGCGCGTCACGCTTAGGAATACGTCCAGAGAGATTGTACAAGTAGTCTGGGCTAGTACCAACACCACAAAAGGGACAATCAGGACTCCAAAAGCACCCGCAACATTCTTCACGGCAGGAGGCAGCGAATCATGGCCAAGAACAACAGTGCCACTCGGAACATGCAGGCAGAGTCTGCTGGACGGGGCAGATGACTGGGAGTGCACAGCAGACCTCCCAGAATGGAAGAGTCACCCAGAGATTATCAGCAAGAGTGGCATGAGACCAGACATAGTATTACACTCTCAGTCAACCAAGCAGCTGATCATGATCGAGCTCACGGTGCCATATGAGAACAGAATGGAGGCAGCTCAGATCTACAAGACTGAAAAGTATGCTGATCTGGCAAACATCCTGAGGAGAGAAGGCTATCAGGTCAAAGTCCTCACTGCAGAAATTGAGCTAGGGGGTTTGTGGGAACGTCTGCATACAGCCTCATGAAACAGCTCTCAGTTGCAGGGAGGGAAAAAACCAAAGCCCTGAAAGCAATGGCAGAAGTAGCAGAGAGGTGTTCAAGTTGGATCTGGTCAAGGAGGAACAAAAGTGAACTCATAAGGCTTAACTTTCCTACAAATATCAGGTGTCCCTGTGGCTCAGTGGTTAGTGCGCGAGTCATTAAGTGGAAATGAGCATGTCCAGAAGGGCATGGGTTCGAATCCCAGTCATGGCTCATCCCAAGATGGGAAAAAAAAAAAAAAAAAAAAAAAAAGGGGCAGCAGAGGGACATCCGGAGTCATGAACCGGGTGTGGCCCCAACCCCCCTAGAGTGTCAGGAGATAAAGGGCCGAAACACTCGCTTGAAGGGGGCTTCTCTTCTGAGGACTCTCTGCTGCCACGCTCTCCACGAGTTTCTTTCTACTGACCGTAAACACGCGTCACGCTTGGGAATACGTCCCAGATAGAATTCATTTAAAAACCGCAGCATCACTGTCACTTGGGACCTTTCCTATGACAGTGGGAGATAGCGTACTTTGCGGAAGATCTCTATTCCAACCGGAACAAATGCAGCTTTCATGACCATCAAGCCGTGACGGGTGATTAGACACTCAGGGATCTTCAGAACAAATCGATGGCAGTCATGTGCAACGAAATAGAGGTGCCAGGGCTATTGCAGTGCTACGTGTCGTCTATCCGTCACATTTTCGCCAGACTCTTGTCTCTTGGGAAAGACACCAATGACGAAGAGGACAAGCTGCAACGTTTCCCGTTCTGTAACAAACCAGGTCGACATGAACAGGTCGTGTGTCGGTCACCATTCGTGGGAGTGTGGTTGCACACCAAAAACGAACGCGTTATGGCCTTGCTTAAGGAGTCGAGTATTTATAGACTGGCGCACTCAGACGGTTTTGAGAATGTTTCTTATTGAGTCTCAAAGCTGATTCCCTTCATTTTCTTTCATATGGCCATCAAAGTACAAGCCAGGTGGTTCCAAGCAGACAGATTGAAATCAAAGGAATGGGACGTCAGCTAAGAGGATGGCCATGTGTTTGAAGATGGTTTGTGATTTTGTAATTGGAAATCCCCACAAAAACAAAGGGAAATGATTGGTGGGGAGTTGTTCTTTCGATCAATTATTAGTTTAAACATTGAGTAGCTCAGATTTCTGATAGGTCTGAAAACGCTTACATGGATTATACAGTGTATTGGTGCAAAATTCTAATTGAGGCGTGTGGCCAGTTCTCTGAAGGTTCAAGGAGTTTCATGATGAAACGTTGTAGCAACATCCCTCAGAGGACACGTCTCTCGAGTAGGAGCTGGGATTTCCATGACGTCACAGTCTATGGGGATGACAGTGTGTGTGTGTGTGTGTGTGTGTGTGTGTGTGTGTCCGTGCATGTGTGTGTGTGTGTGTGTGTGTGTGTGTGTGTCCGTGCATGTATGTGTGTGTGTGTGTGTGTGTGTGTGTGTGTGTGTGTTTGTGTGTGTTGTGTGTTTCGTGGTCAAAGTGCAGCCTTCTTTCAAGATATGACCTCTTCAAGATTCAATTTGAAGGACGCACAAATATTCTCGTTGAATTGACAATCACGTTAACCTGACACCTAGTGATTTGCTGCTTTTCATTTTTCATCGTAAATTAGCATAACATCTACATGTACGAACTGTAATCCGATGTGCCTTCAGTCAACAGTTTTGTTATGAATGCATGTTTCGGTCTGAATCTTTGTGAGTCTTTAATCCTGCCATTTACTTTTCTACTATTCATTTCTATTTCTTTCTCCCTTAGTTTATTTCCTAAATGGACGTTAATTTCATCATATGGCTCGGGAGATAATGTATTGTGCAAATGGACTAGTCCACACCTGCTTGACGACAACTAGACTAGTCCGCATCTGCTTGACGACAAAAAGGACTAGTCCACACCTGCTTGACGACAAATGGACTGGTCTACACCTGCCTGATGACAAATAGACTAGTCCAGACCTGCTTGACGTCAAAACCAATGGACTAATCCACACCTGCTTGACGAAGCTACTTAATACTCAGTCTGGGTATGACTTCAGCCGTCGGCAGCGCTTTAAACCGAAGGCAGGAAATTTCAGGTGTATCTGAGACCTGCACACATTTCACATTATAGCAACTATAGCAGATGTCACCCAGAGAGAGAGAGAGAGAGAGAGAGGAGAGAGAGAGAGAGAGAGAGAGAGAGAGAGAGATGCAATGCCAGCTAAAAGACAGCGAGAGAGAGAGAGAGAGAGAGAGCAATGCCAGAGTGAGAGATAGAGATGCTAGAGAGAGAGGGGGGAGGGAGAGATGCCACACACACACACACACACACACACACACACACACACATATATATATATATATATATAGAGAGAGAGAGAGAGAGAGAGAGAGAGAGAGAGAGAGAGAGAGAGAGAGAAAGAGAGAGAGAGAGAGACCAATGCCAGCTAAAAAAAAAGACAAGAGAGAGAGAGAGAGAGAGAGAGAGAGAGAGAAAGAGAGAGAATTGCCAGGGAGAGAGAGTGAGACAGAGAGAAACCAATGCCAGCTAGAGAGAGAGAGAGAGAGAGAGAGAGAGAGAGAGAGAGAGAGAGAGAGTCCCCAGCCTCCGTCTGGAACACAGCGCCATAGTGTGAGAACGGGACAAGCATGCAATCCTTTTCATTGACATAAAGAGTAGTGGCAAAACTGGAGAGTGACGTAAATGAATGGAAATCAAACGGGGACAAAAAGGAATGAATACCAATAACGACCAAACTCACCATTATTCTACTTGATGAATTAGTACCACCCAGCTTACCTACCAACTCATTTTCTTCATGTCAAACACTGATTGGCTAGCAACATAATTCATTTTAGGCGGTTCACCTTAACTATTGCAGACCGCCCTTCCCCTTAAGTTGCAAGCTAAGGCGACTGCAGGTGGAAATCTAAAAAAAAAAAAAATCTTAAAACGTATTTAAAAATAACTCCGCCAGACAACATGGACAAACGAAACACAGGACACCGTACGCAGAATGTCACAAGTTCAAGTGACTGCTTGTTCTTTATGTTCTTTATCGAAGTGTTGTTTATCTTGCCTGGAGGAGACCTAAGAGGTCGAAACGCGTCGTGTTTTGTTTTGTGCTTCATTTGTTCATGTTGTCTGACGGAGGTATTACACTTTTTAAGATTCGCCCTTCCCCTTATCTCTCTCTCTTTCTCTCCACCCCCCCCCCCCCCCCCCCCCCCCCCCCCCCTCCCCCAATTCCTGCTTTCCTTTTTTTTCCGTCGCCCTTATTCCAAAGGTCCTCCCGACATTTTACAGTTTGTCAGCACACAAAGCTGTGATTAGAAATAAATTTCAAAACAGTTTTCGTGGCATCAGCGCTTTCTGTTTTCTTTGGTTTGTTTCCCTCTGCAGACATTAGCAGCACACGAGCTTTAAGATATATCTCACCACTCTTATGCCCAAGCCAAACACGCTTCCCAAAAGGCGCAAGGCAAGACAAAGCAGATCTGTTTTCCAAGCGGGAAAGGGAATCTTGGGATAGGACAAAGACGAGTAAAGGTTTAGCGGTAAAGAGGGGATCCCCACTGTACTCCCTTAATAATGAAACAATTAAAAGCACATAATTACTAAACAATGTTGTTGGCAGTATCTGGAACAGATTCAGATGTGAGGATCAAAGAACAAGCAAGGACTCCTACCCTGATAAAAAAAAGAAAGAAAGAAAGAAAGAAAGAACGGAAGAAAGACAGACAGACAGACAGACAGACAGGCAGACAGACAGACAGACAGACAGAAAGGATGAGAAATGTTCAAATCGGAGAAAATACAAGCATGCACACACATACATACATACACCCCCACCTATTCCCACCCCCTCCCCTTCCCCGTACCTGTGTCAGCTTTTCAACAAACCCACATCGCTACGTACATATATCCTCTCTGTCTCTCTTTCTATCCATGCCCCCCCCTCCTCCCTTCTTCTATTCATCCACTCCACCCCTCTCTCTTCTTCATCCCCCCCCTCTCTCTCTCCCTTCCTCCCCCCTCTTGTGTTGTGTGTGTGTGTGTGTGTGTGTGTGTGTGTGTGTGTGTGTGTGTGTGTGTGTGTGTGTGTGTGTGTGTGTGTGTGTGAGTGTGTGTGTGTGTGTGTGTGTGTGTGTGTGTGTGTGTGTGTGTGTGTGTGTGAGTGTGTGTGTGTGTGTGTGTGTGAAAACAGATAGTTGTGACTGCTGAGGAGTAATCATCTTCTAAGCATTGGACTTTTCATGAAGTGTTTTATTCCTGAAGAAGCCCTAATGGCGAAAGCTCGAAAATGAAAATCATCCTGTGGGAACAGATGTCCAACTTGTTTTAGTATTGTATATATATATATATATATATATATATATATATATATATATATATATATATATATAAGTTTAAACGTATGATTTAAAATAGAGGTTTAAAAAACCGACAAAATTGTTTCGAGCTATTGCTCTCGTCAGTGTATTCAGTTTGGGCACGCTACCGGTGTTATAAAGTGTGTGTGCAAGCGTGAGTTCTGCACGTGTTTCACGTGGCCTGTAGTTTTTTTTTACAATTTTGATTTTTTTTTTTGGAGGGGGGGGGGGGGGGGTGCGTTCAAGGAGGGTGTGTTAAGGAAATGGTGTGTTGACCTGAGCGCCCCCCCCCCCCCAAAAAAAAAAAAAATCTTTTAAACTTTTGTCGCTCCCTTTTTGGGTTGAGCATTTTTAGAGTTCTGAGTGCAGTGGCTCTCTGATTTTATTTGTGATATATATATATATATATATATATATATATATTTTTTTTTTTTTTCCCTCAATTTCAATTCTTTGCCAAGTCATTACAATAATGATGGAAGAATTGTTAACCTGCACTTGTTTTCCCCCACTACTTAATTGTTCAGCATTATATTGTTTGGTCAATCAGTGGGTGATTGCATCTCTTGGGAGATCCAAGTAAAGGTTGTTCTGCACAATTCTTAGCCACTGACAATGCTTGGGTTATTGAACAGCAGAGCTGACCACTCAGACTGTTCCATATCTTTTGATCTCCCTTGCATCCTTAAATGGATCCTCAGGCATAGGCTCAAAGATTGTCCCCTACCTTTTATACTGTTTGCATAATGTTTTTAGTTTTCAGTAGCTTTTTTCATCTCCACACTTTCGTTTCGTTTTATTCTACTACTTTTCGCTGGCTGCTTTGGGGGTGCTGTTGGATTCTTTTTCGAACCCTTGGTGGTGAGAACACCACAGAATTATGGACTGTGGCGTGTCTCTGTTTGACGCCAAGAGCGTAGACGTAAACAGTCGTGTCTCCTTTATGAGTCCGTTCTCGCGGAGAAAAGGCCACGGAACAGGCGTTACATATATATCTGTTTTCGAGAGGAATTGCAATGGTTTTCTCATACAGCTAGTGAAGGGTTTTCGTACTTATGATATACATTTTTCCCATTTACTTCAATTATTTTTTTTTCTCAATTTCGATATTTTGCCAAATCATTACTACAATGATGGAAGAGTTGTTAACCTACACTCGTTTTCCCCCCACTACTTAATTGTTCAGCATTATATATAATGTTTCAAATTCTGGTCCACATAATAACTCTATAGAACAAAAGGACCAAACTATTTCAGAAATAACAAAAACAAGTAACGTTTAAAACCGAAATGTACAAACGAAACAACAACAATGATGACATCAAATGACATTTTCATTTTGGTTTCTTGTAGAAATCAAGAAATCTTTTTATGCAGTATATGGTGGTCGCTGCTTGTGAGGCAGCCTTGCGGCTACAAGTCATGGAGAATTATCATTTTTGTTGTTTCTTGTCTGATGGCTATGCTGCAATCATAAACTTGTTAAGTGTATCAGTTTGCCTACGCACTGTTTCTTTTAGAGTTACGAGTAGAGAGGCTTTGTAAGGTTTTGATTTTTTTTTTTCCCGATAGTGAGAAGCTTGAACATGAAATTGACATTAAAGTATTGATGACTCTCTCTCTCTCCGTGTGTGCCTCTGCTAACGAGATTTTTTTTTTTTTTTTTTTTTGTTTATGTGTTTAAGTTTGTTTGTTTCATTACGATGATCATAATGAATGATTTGTAGTAGTGATGGTGGTAGTAGCAACATGCACTTGCTCTCTCTCTCTCTCTCTCTCTCTCTCTCTCTCTCTCTCTCTCTTAACATGTCTTTATAGGTAAAGCAGATGCCTTTACATATACAGCTCAAATACACACACATATGGCTCATATATCTATTAAATCACATATGAGAAAGAGTCAAGATTTAATTTAAAATCTACTGTATCTCTCTCTCTCTCTCTCTCTCTCTACACACACACACACACACACACACACACACACACACGCACGCACACACACACACACACACACACACACACACACACACACACAGAACCACCACAGCTTTATCCCCCCATGCAAAGTCATACACCCTTTCCTCCCCCCACCCAATCCCCACCCCCACCGCAACCCCCCCCCCCCAGTCATTCACTCAG
>JADBJO010009504.1:55000-60000 GCA_016801955.1 Conus betulinus | reverse complement strand
GTTGGTGAACGTTACATTGATGCAGCTGTTCGCCAGACCAGGGCCTTTGGGGGAGGATCTGTTATGGTATGGGGTGCCTTCAGCCTCCACCACAAGACACCACTCTACCATATTGATGGAAACCTCACAGGCATCCGCTATCGGGATGAAATCCTGGCGCCTTTCGTTGTTCCGACCATGCAACGGATAGGACCCATGGCAGTCTTCCAAGACGACAATGCTCGGCCACATAGGGCCCGGGTGGCCGAAAACTTCATTGTGCAGGCCGGCATCAACAGGATGATCTTCCCCCGGGTATAGTCCCGACCTCAATCCCATCGAGCATATGTGGGATGAGTTGGGGAGACGTGTGAAGGAGAACCATCCACCTCCCAGAGACCGCCAGGATCTCTTCCAAATGCTGCAACTGGAATGGCAGAGATCCCCAGAGGGTCATCAGAACACTGGTCAACTCGATGAGGAGTCGCTGCGTGGAAATGTCTCGCCAATGGCGGTGGCCACACCCACTATTGAAATGATTTTGTGAACTGAACAGATTTTGCGAACTTTGATTTCGACCCATCCTCTGTTTAATTGTCTGTAAATCAACAACCGTTCATTCGATCCCAATGAAATTCAATGTACGTTGGAACAAGATAATGAATTAAATCTGTTCCCAATTTCAAAATCGTGGCTTTTATATAAGTACGCAAAACACACAAACAACAAACCAAACAAACAGACAACAATAAGCACCACCAAGAAACAGGTACTGACATGATCAGTGAATAAAGTAAATGAAAAATGCAATTTGAAACACAGCAACGAAGGCAATTGACAACAAAAAGTATGTATTTAATCTACTGACTCAGCATCATCAATGAAATAAGCAAATGAAAACTGCAATTTGTAGTACAACAACAACAACAAATAATTAACAAAAAATTAGCATGTCTTGAATCAATTCACGTAGAGGTTGTGTTTGAACATGTCTCTAAAAGACAAACAAGTAAAAAGAAAAAAGAAAAAGAAAGAAGAAAAAGCAGAAGAAAAATAAAGACAAATATTCGAAGAGACACATTGAAAATTCTTGCATTCATACATGTACATAGAAACATGAACACAACACACACACACACACACAGACGTAGACACACACACACACACACACACACACACACACACACACACACACACACACACACAAAAATAAGGTATTAAAAGGAAGTTTTAAAACTACAATATTGTTTCGAGCGCTTGCTCTCTTCAGGATGGTTTAGTGTCACTCACTGCCGGTGTTATATAGCCTGATGTGCGAGTTGGCTTCACGTGTATTTTTCAGTTTTTGTTTACAATTCAAAAGTGTGTTTGCACGTGCGGGTTGGCTGCACGTGTAGCTCGGTTCTCAAGTTATTTGCACACACTCATTCACTCACTCACATACACACACACACACGCGCGCGCACGCACACGCGCACGCACACAGGCACACACACTCACACAAACACGCGCACGCAGGCACATTGCAGGCACGCATGCACGCACCCCTCCCCCCCCCCCCCCCCCAACACGCACGCACGCAAAGCACGCACGCACACGCATACACACCATCGTGCGGGCGGAAACATGAGTGGCAAGGTATATAATATAATTATATAAATATACAAACATACATAGACATCGACAGAACCAGAGAGAGAAGCAAGTCAACAACAATAGAAAAAAAGGATCCTGGGAAATTATACAGATAGAACTTTTAAAGAGTTTTCTTTTAATACCAGTCACACTGCTAACTTTTCATCTGTTGGATACTCTGTTGTTTGTTCTGAATTCACTCTTGTTATTATCAAACCTTTCAAAGAAGTTGCCACGTAGTTTTCCTTTTGATGCTCCGAAGTCTATAAGAACGAAAACATCAGTTGTGGTCAATTCTATTCTTTGGGGCATTGTATATGCCCTTTTTTTTTAAGGGGGGGGGGGAGACGTGCGTGCTCGTTGCAGATAAACAACGTGGAAAATTGGGCAGACTTTAATCCGGAAAAAACACTCTTGATTTTACAAGAAAACATTTCTAGACTGTGTGGAGACTAGCCTCGTTTTCGCGTGACCTCTCTCCTCTCTCTCTCTCTCTCTCTATCTCTCTCTCTCTCTCTCTCTCTAAAGAAAGTATCTCTCTCTCTCCCCCCTTCTCCTCTCTCTCCTATTCCTCTCTACTCTCCCTTATTCTGGTCGTATCCTCCTCTATTCTCCGCTCTTGCCCTCATCTCTCTCTCCCCTGTCTCCCCCCTCTCTATCACCCCTCTCTGTCTCTCCCCCTCTTCTCTGACCCTCTTCCAACACCTCTTTCCACTCTCTCGTCTAAAGCATCTCTCTCTCTTCCCCCCTCTCTCTCATCTCTCTCTCTCTCTTTCCCCTTCTCTATACCAGCTCTCTCTCCTCTTTCTTTCTCTCCTCCTCTTCTCCCTCCTCATCTCTCTCTCTCCTCTCTCTATCTCTCTCTCTCTCTACTATCTCAACTCCTCTTCCCTCTCTCTCTCTTCTATCTCCTCTCTCTCCTCTCTCATCTCCTCCTCCTCTCTCTCTCTCTCCCCCTCTCTCTATCTCCCTCCCCCCTATCTCCCAACCTCTCCCTCTCCCCCTCCCCCCCCCCCCCCCCCCCCCCCCCCTCCCCCCCCCCCCCCCCCCCCCCCCCCCCCCCCCCCCCCCCCCATCATCCTCTCAACTCTCCATCGTTTGTCAGTTCCCCCCCCCCCCCCCCCCCCTCCATTTCTGTGTTTGTTAGTCTTTCTCCACGCTTTTTCTTTATTCTCTCTCTGTCACTCTATGCCTGTCTGCGCGTCTGTCCTGCCTCTTTCTACCCTACTGGTCTATTCTCTCCTCTACAATACTGTTTGGTCTCTGCCTCTTTCTACACCTATTCTCTCTCTCTGTCTCTCTCTCTCTCTCTATCTCCTCTCTCTCTCTCTCTCTCCACTCTCTCTCTCACTCTCTCTCTCTCTCTCTCTCTCTCTGTTTTTCTTTCAATATGTTTCATCAACAAGTTATGATCTTGTTTCGATTTTTTTTATATTTTATATACACCTCTTTTTTCCACCTACCTCGACTCTCCACCTACCCACCGACCCACCCCCTCCAACCTTTCTACCACCCTATTCTACCCCCCTCCCCCCCCCCCCCCCCCCCCACCCTTCCTTCTTCTTCTCTCCAGCACCTTCTGCTCCTTTCGTTGATGAGGAAAGCAGGCAGCCTCGTGAAAATAGAACATTGTTTTGTTTTGTCTTGTCCGGGTTCGTTTGTTCGTTCGTTGGTTCGTCTGTCCGTTCCTTCGTTCGATGGTTCATTCGTTCGTTCGTTTGTCAATTCGTTCGTTCTCTCGTTTGTTTGTTCGTTCTCTCATAGCATTTCTGAGAGTCGCAGCACCAAGCGGAACGCCAGACATGTTTAGATGCTAAACGAAACACCACCAAGATCAAGAACGACGATGAAGATAACAACAACATCGGCGACAAAAAAAACACAAAAAACTACGTTGACAAATTACCCGTTATATCTTTCTTTTTTTTCCCCCCACCCCACACTCAAGTGTCATTTGTCTCACAATTCTTGGCAAAAGGGTGGACACTGAGGTAATATGGGCACTGGGCTGTTGTTTGACAAACCCTCAGGACTAAAGTCTGGGTTCTGAGGTTTCATTACGGCGATGTGAATTCATGTCTGTATGACAGTTTCACTTCTGATTCTTCTTCTTTTCTGTTCTGGTGTTTCTTTTGGTTTTGGTTTTGTTGTCTTCTTTTTCACATTTTTTGCCGGCTTTGTTTGTTGTTCTTCTTCTTCTTGTTTCATGTTGCTGCTGTTTTTTGTTTTGTTTTGTTTTGTCTTGTTTTGTTTTTCATTCTGTTGTTGTTTGAATTATTGTGTGTGTGTGTGTGTGTGTGTGTGTGTGTGTGTGTGTGTGTGGTGTGTGTGTGTGTGTGTGTGTGTGTGTGTGTGTAGTTTTTTTGTCGTTGTTTTTTTGATGTTACTCGTTTTAATTTCATTGTTCTATTTTTCAAGTTTGTTCTTGTTGTTCTTTTTTGTTGTTATCCGATTTTTTTTTTTCACTTTGTTTTTATTCTGTTCCCCTTTCGTTACCATCTTCGTCCTTTTCTTCTTAATTTTTTTTCCTTCTCTTTTCCTATGCCTGTGAGTCCTCCCACCCACCCACCCCCCTCTCTCTCTCTCTCTCTCTCTCTCTCTCTCTCTCTCTCTCTCTCTCTCTCTCTCTGCCCCGCCTGTCTTCTTTGTCTCTGTCTTCGTCTTCCTGAAAGTCTGGGTCTTTCTCTTTGTCCTCCTCTTCGGCGTTTTTATACGTTTACGTCTCATTTTCTCTGCTATTAGTGTATAGTTCTTCTCTTTTTTAATTTCGTACTTCTTCTTTATTTATTAGTTTCTTTCTTCCCTTCTTTTTTTTTTTGCCCTGGTCTTCATCTCTTTTCTCATTCTTGTAAACATGAAGTCCCGACCTGTTTTGCTGAAGTGAAGTTTTTGAAAGAGACTATCAAACATCTCGACCGATTTCTTAGAGCGATGCTGGCGGGCTCTGCAGATTGCTGCATATTACTGCAGGTAAATTCTTCCTGAATCTTAAAAAACAACCGACACGATCTGGGACATCTCGAAAAGTGAAACAAGATAAACACACACACACACACACAAAACTTTTACACCAATTTTAAGATATCTCAGGGGCTCTGTTGCCCGGATTACAGTCCAGAATGCCACAGTGTTGACAAAACAGCTTCCTGTGGTTTCATCTGATCTTTCTTTTCCTTTTTTTTTTTTAAGACGGTTGAACGAGGTTCTCCCCCTTGGAAATAATTGTCTGCATTCAGCTTGTGTTCTAACGCCAACAACAAATACCCTCCATGATTGTCGAAGACATGCTGAATTCTGGGAAGCTATCACAAGAATATTAATAGACATTTTTGTGTGTGTGTGTGTAGCGCAGATCCGCTGATTGAGTTTGTCTCTCTCCAGTGCTT
>JADBJO010009504.1:42500-45000 GCA_016801955.1 Conus betulinus | reverse complement strand
CGGTGCCCTGATGGTTCCACAGATTTAGGGAAACACAGAAAATGAAGAAACAACTTGTCAACAACAGGCAGCAACTACTTTTTATCACCACAGAGAAAACAGACAGAGACGGACATAAGGAGACACAGTTGCAGGAAAATTTTTCAACACTAAATCTAGACCATCTGGAAAAAAAAAAAACCATGGTAGCTTTAAGTGCATTATTTCCTTTGCTTTTTCGAATTCAATTTTTAACCTTTTCATTACTGTGATGTGTCACTGGTCGTTAACGACTTTGCAAAAGTGTCCGCAGATCCGGTTGAAACAACTCTGACAACGGCACCTGTCATGGATGTGCTCGTAAAGAAGATTGGTGATTTTTTTCCCCCTGACATCAGTTTTTCAGTTTCTGAAAGAGGTCATTCGTGTCACGTCCCGTTGTTTATAGCCCAGCCGACCACAAGAGGACATATCAGGCCTCCTACCTCGTCTATAAAGAAGTAAAAAAAAATTCAGTTGCTTGAAGATTGTGTGGAAAATCGATCCTGTTTGAAGTCGCGTTAATCTTGTTGGCATGAACGTTTTTACATACATGTTTGGACTCGACTTGAACTTCGTGTGAACAGGCCTGCTATGGCCCTCGGCGATCGGCTGGGCTGTAAGCAACATAAAATTAAATCATTAATTTATCATTCTGCGCCATCACACACACACACACACACACACACACACACACACACACACACACACACACACACACACACACACACACACACACGCACGCACGCACGCACGCGCGCGCGCGCGCGCGCGCGCGCGCGTGTTTTATCTATGACCATTGTATCTATCTATCTGTTTGTCTGTAAAATGGAGCTGGATAACACTAGTGTAGATAGATAGAGAGACAGAGAGAGATAGAAAGATAGGCAGATGGATAGATAGATAGATAGACAGAGAGAGAGAGAGAGAGAGAGAGAGAGAGAGAGAGAGAGAGAGAGAGAGAGAGAGAGAGAGATGCAACAACATAAAGCGGAGATAAGGTCAACAGACTCATAGAATACTCCCTCACCAAGGTTTTCCTTAGGGGACTTCAATGACAAGAATTGAACCAGATACCTAGTCAAACCAAATGCAAAAAGAAAGAAAAAAAAAGAAAAGAAAAAAAAAAAAAAAAAAAAGGACACGAAAGAAAAAAAGAAAGGAAGAAAAAAAATGAACAGTTACGACTGACAAGTGTGTCCAAAACACATTACCAGTTTATCGGATTGCAGACTTCAACCAATAAAGTAACATTTTTGTCTTATTTGTTACCTTTTACAAGTATTCTTGTGCCTATCTCAATTGAGATTCTTTGCCGGTCTCAGAAAATAGGCGGCTATATATTTTGTTGTTGTTGTTGTCGTCGTACCCTGGCTAAAAGACTCCAGGAATCATCCGAACAGCCGAAGCACTTGAACACTATGGTACAAATGCATCAGCTAGGGATGAGAACATTGCGTGTGCGACCGTTTTTGATTACCCTGCCACGTGGGCAGCCACACTCCGACTTCGAGGGGTTTGGGAGACTGATGATGTTATGCTAGGAGCTTGTCACGGCTGAAGACAATCCCCACATAACTATGCAGAGCATAACAACACTTTGATGTAGCCTTAGTGTTCTAGCCTATGTCAACTGGCCTGACACAGCCTTAAGCCGAGGCGATTATTTTTAGAAACACATTACTTTGCAATTTCAGTTTTGTATGCTGAAAAAACACATCGGCACTTCCTCACGAGGGAGAAAAAGAAAATGTTCGTGTTTTTCTTTTTTTTTTTTCCCCCTCTAAAACATATAAAATGACTAAAGCGGTTATCTTATAAGCGTGACGTAGTAAACGTGATGTGTTCAAAGTATTTCACGCGCCATAAGAGACAAACGCAATGACAGAGAACATGCATGGTACGACAAAATAAAGGTGAGAATAAGAATCAGCATAACACATTTACAGGAGACAAGAAACATGCGAACAGACCACTCACATTCATAGCCTTATTTTTGGTGTTAAGAGAGAAGAAGAAGAAGAGAAGAAGAAGAGAGAGGATATATATATATATATATATATATATATATATATATATATATATATAGAGAGAGAGAGAGAGAGAGAGAGAGAGAGAGAGAGAGAGAGAGAGAGAGACAGACAGACAGAGACAGACAGGCAGACAGCAAGAGACAGACAGACAGACAGACAGATAGTTAGAGACAGAGGGAGATAGACAGAGACAGAGAGAGACAGACAGAGAAACAGAGACGCAGAGAGAGAGAGAGAGAGAGAGACAGAGACAGAGACAGAGAGACAGAGAGAGAGAAACAGATACAGAGAGAGAGACAGAGACAGAGACAGAGAGACAAAGAGAGAGAGAGAGAGAGAAAACAGATACAGAGAGAGAGAGACAGACACAGACAGACAAAGAGAGAGAGAGAGAAAGAGAGAGAGAGAGAGATACAGCCAGAGACAGAGACAGAGAGACAGAGACAGAG
>JADBJO010009504.1:27500-32500 GCA_016801955.1 Conus betulinus | reverse complement strand
AACACAGAGATGCTGTGAAAACCAACATATTATTTTGGAGCATCGCCGACGGACCATGTAGAGATTTGGGATGCATTTTAAAGCTTTTTTTTTTTTGACAGAAAAGTTAATAAAAAGCCCGGATATGGAAGAGGGTCCTTTTCCGTTGCAAAGGCCACCCCATTCCGTCGCTACGAAAGCCATATTGAATTTGCTGGAAAAGCAAATGACGGTTGAAATGATTAATTCTGGAATACCATTGACACCAGTGGAATCGAAATGGGCGTGCTAAGAAGCAACATAGCAATAATGTAACAAGATCTCTTTGAAACTGTGTCTAGAATTTTCAGTCAGATTTGGAAGAAAAGGGGTAACTCAAAGAAAAATTCATTCCCTGAAAGAAAAAAAAAATCATTTTGGGAATCAGCGACAACCCAACGCACATAAATTTCTGATTTATTTTAGACACACATGCTTAAAGCGTATAATATTTTTTTCCGCCTGTTTTAGGCTTGAAACATTGCTGTAACTGTTAACTTTATATTTTATGCCTATTACCACTGGAAAAACCAGCTCATTTAGTAATAAATCAAGAGACAGATGAGAGAGAGAGAGAGAGAGAGAGAGAGAGAGAGAGAGAGAGAGAGAGAGAGAGAGAGAGAGAGCAAATAAGCCATCTTTTGAGAGAAACCAGAGCTTTTACGTCGTACCAAGAGTTCGCAAAAACATCTTGACTGTGTCAGAGACAGTGTATCACTTTACGGATAAAACTATTATACTGTATAAAAGACAAATGAAGTGAAATTTCCAACACTGCACGAAAACCTTGTGAGATGTCATCTAAAAAAACCCCAACGCTACATCAAAGGCGTGTGAGATGTCACCAAAAATTCTGAACACTACCCCAAAGGCGAGTGAGATGTCGCCTAAAATTCTTAACTCTACACGAAATGCGTGTAAGATGTCATCTAAAGTTCTCAATACTACACAGCAGACGTGTAATAGATTATCTAAATTTCCCATCATCGCATGGAAGGCGCGTAGTTTGTCACAATCCCAAATTCCTGACACTACACGGAAAGCGTACTATTCCGAATCCCAAACAAACACCGAAAATGTTTACGATGCCAAGACAGCGATTTAATGTTATTCCTAATCCTAAACACTACGCGGGAAGTGTGTAAGTGTGTGTCATCCCAACTCACCAACACCGTATGAAAGATGTATGAGGTATCATCCCAAATCACCAACACTGTATGAAAGATGTATGAGATATCATCCCATTTCACCAATACTGTATGAAAGATGTATGAGATATCATCCCAAATCACCAACACTGTATGAAAGATGTATGAGATATCATCCCAAACCACCACACTGTATGAACGGTGTATGAGATATCATCCCAAATCACCAATACTGTATGAAAGATGTATGAGATATCATCTCAAATCACCAGCACTGTATGAAAGATGCATGAGATATCATCCCAAATCACCAATACTGTATATGAAAGATGCATGAGATATCATCCCAAAAATCACCAATACTGTATGAAAGATTGTGAGATATCATCCCAACTCACCAATACTGTATGAAAGATGCATGAGATATCATCCCAAATCACCAATACTGTATGAAAGATTATGAGATATCATCCCAACTGACCACCACTGTACGAAAGATGTATGAGATATCATCCCAAATCACCAAAACGGTATGAAAGATGTATGAGATATCATCCCAAATCACCACCACTGTATGAAAGGTGTATGAGATATCATCCCAAATCACCAATACGGTATGAAAGATGTATGAGATATCACCCCAAATCACCAACACGGTATGAAAGATGTATGAAATGTCATATCAAATCACCAGCACTGTATGAAAGATGTGAGGTGTCATGCCAAATCACCAGCACTGTATGAAAGATGTATGTGATATCATACCAAATCACCAGCACTGTATGAAAGATTATGTGATATCATGCCAAATCACTAACACTGTATGAAAGATGTATGTGATATCATACCAAATCACCAGCACTGTATGAAAGATGTATGTGATATCATACCAAATTACCAGCACTGTATGAAAGATGTGTGAGGTGTCATGCCAAATCACCAGCACTGTATGAAAGATGTGTGAGGTGTCATGCCAAATCACCACCACTGTATGAAAGATGTATGTGATATCACACCAAATCACCAACACTGTATGAAAGATGTGTGAGGTGTCATGCCAAATCACCAGCACTGTATGAAAGATGTATGAGGTGTCATGCCAAATCACCAACACTGTATGAAAGATGTGTGAGGTGTCATGCCAAATCACCACCACTGTACGGAAGGCGTGTGAAATGTGCTTAATCTCCAATAACACACCAACGGTATGTGAGACATCATCCCTAACCCCCAATGTTACACCAAAGGTCTGTGAGATATCATCTCTAATCCTAAATAATACACCAAATGCACGTGAGTTATCATCTCAAATCCCCACCAATACACCCAAGGCGTCTGAGATATCATTTTAATACCCCAACAACACCCCAAAGGCGTGTTCTTTATCCTCCCAAATCCTCCATACTGTACAAAAGGCATCAGAGATGTCATCCAAATCCTCCATACTGTACGGAAGGCGTCAGAGATGTCATCCCAAATCCTCCATACTGTACGGAAGGCGTCAGAGATGTCATCCCAAATCCTCCATACTGTACGGAAGGCGTCAGAGATGTCATCCCAAATCCTCCATACTGTACAAAAGGCATCAAAGATGTCATCCCAAATCCTCCATACTGTACAAAAGGCGTCAGAGATGTCATCCCCAATCCTCCATACTGTACGGAAGGCGTCAGAGATGTCATCCCAGATCCTCCATACTGTACAAAAGGCGTCAGAGATGTCATCCCAAATCCTCCATACTGTACAAAAGGCGTCAGAGATGTCATCCCAAATCCTCCATACTGTACGGAAGGCATCAGAGATGTCATCCCAAATCCTCCATACTGTACGGAAGGCGTCAGAGATGGCATCCCAAATCCTCCATACTGTACGAAAGGCGTCAGAGATGGCATCCCAATCCTCCATACTGTATGAAAGGCATGAGAGTTGTCATGCACGATCCGTTCAGCAGAAGAAGTCGCCTCAGGTAGAATTGGATCAGGCCGAGGAGAGCGTGCAACCGCCGTAAACCACGTGCTGGAGTCTCTGCGTGTTGTGTGTGTTGCTGGCACGTCCTCCTGTCTGCTGGTGGGCCAGTTTAACACGTTCTTCTGCTGACATGTTCTTGTATTCCCTGCTTGACAAACCGGAATAGACAGTCGTCCTCCGAACTCGAATCGCAGGCGAAACTCTAAAACGATGTCATCCGATTCGCACAGTAACACACCCACGCCATCTGACTGTGAAGCACGATCTTTCGGAATGCTAAGTTTCTGTGCTTATCTCTCAACCGTCTCTGAACTTGCCGATCAGTCAAAGTGCCAACATAGTCCTTCACCACACCAGTGTCAAAGCCTGCCACTGTTCTGTCTATAGAATGCACGAGGCCTGTGTTTGGTGACAGAGTGCGGGATCTCCTGGTTCATGATGTCGCACTCAGACTAGCTGGAACACAGAGGCAGAAGACTGTCTTGAACATTCAAACGTGTCAGTCTCGCTGTCAACGTTTGTAGAGTTGATGTGTTCAATAACATCCTGTAAAGTGCACTGTGTACTGTGATCTAATTCTGTGTCAAACTAGGCCGGTTGATTCACTGCACAAGCGTTTCCGTCATCAACACCAACCTGTTCAAGCCGTGTGTTTTGCTGCTTTGCTCGTTCCTGATCACGTCGCACCTGGCTGGGCGGTTACTTTCGGTAATATTGGACTCGTGCTCCTCGGTTCAAGACGAGACCCCGCCATTTGTTGTAGTGAACGGCACGGCTGGCTTCAGTCGTAGGACGACGACGGTGTTGCTGCCTTCACCTGCAATGTTCCAGCTGGACACTGCTGCGTTGGCGGTCAGCAGGGCGTTAAAGGCTGTCTCCACAGTCGCTGGAAGTGCAGTAACTGGTATTGCCAAAGGAGAATCGAAAATAATTTTCGCAGCTTAGACAAGTGGCGCACCGTCGCTTCGTGTCAAACCACGTGACCCCGAGAGAGAGAGAGAGAGAGAGAGAGAGAGAGATGAATGAAAAGGAGGAAGCGGCAGAGAGAGAGAGAGAGAGAGAGAGAGAGAGAGAGAGAGAGAGAGATCCTCTCAAAGAAAAACAAGAGAAAGAAAGAAATTAAAAAAAGAAAAGCAGAAAAGAAACAAGAAACGTAATCAGACGCCATTCTTTTCTTACTGTCTTTCCTTCGCTTCAGATGAGTAAAAGGAAAAACAGTCATCCCGGGAAGATGATACCAACTCAAATCAACCGGCACCACGTGTACATGTAGCGCACAGCATCTGCTTGTCCTTGCAGGATCGTGTACTTGTGTTTCTTCATAGACGCTTCCTCAGTAAGTCCTCTGTACCCACACTACACTACGTCTTTCTAAACCGACCCCTCCCCCTCCCCCTCTACTGTTGCTTACCATCTAGTTCCATACCCTGTCTCCATTCTTGACACA
This sequence comes from Conus betulinus, assembly GCA_016801955.1. Taxonomy (NCBI): domain Eukaryota; kingdom Metazoa; phylum Mollusca; class Gastropoda; order Neogastropoda; family Conidae; genus Conus; species Conus betulinus. The sequence continues at coordinate 27,919 of JADBJO010009504.1, read as the reverse complement.
CGTTTTCCTAGCCATAGTTAAAACAGAGAAAATCATCATGTTTTTTAACCTCATCTTCCATCTTCCTCCTCCAGCATTACTCATTCTAAAAAAAAAAAAAAAGCCCCATCCTACACCTTCTCACATTTTCATGTCTTCTCCTCCCGCTTTTCAGAGCGCATCAGCCTGTTCTTCTTTCTGTGACGGGGTAAAAAAAAAAAATCCGCTACATTATCCCTGGACGCCCACTGTATGACTCTAAAAAAATCAGCTCCACCGACCATTTCTTTATCACATTTCCTTCCAGTCAACTAATGCCAGTCGTTTGGGTTCTTCAGATGCTGGTGCACACAGGTACGAATCGGCGATTCCACATTGACTTTTATATATTAGGCAGGAATTCTTCCCCGGAAACTTCGAACAATGGTGACTGAATGTGG
>JADBJO010009504.1:7500-10000 GCA_016801955.1 Conus betulinus | reverse complement strand
GAATTTTGCAGAACAACCTTTACTTGGATCTCCTACGAGATGCAATAGTTACCTTTACTTGGATCTCCTACGAGATGCAATCGCCCACTGATTGACCAAACAATATAATGCTGAACAATTAAGTAGTGGGGGAAAAAACAAGTGCAGATTAACAATTCTTTCATCATTATGATAATGACTTGGCAAAGATAAAAAAAAAAATGAAGATGAAGAAAGAAAAAGTGAAAATATATGTTTTTTAAATATGAAAACCCTTTACTAACTGCATGAGGGAACCATCACAATCCCTCTCGAAGGCAGATTTATATGTATTGCCTGCTCCTAGGCCTTTTGTCCGCTGGATCGGACTCATCAGGGAGACATGGCTGATTGTGTCTGTGCTCTCTCTCTCTCTCTCTCTCTCTCTCTCTCTCTCTCTCTCTCTCTATATATATATATATATATATATAATATATATATATATATGTGTGTGTGTGTGTGTGTGTGTGTGTGTGTGTGTGTGTGTGTGTGTGTGTGTGTGTGTAAAACGAGTCCATTCTACACCAAGGACAGAACAACACTTCAATACAGACCCCAAACCACCTCCAGTAGAGTCCCTTTCATTGTGACCCATAATCCCTCAAATCTTCCCCTGCGCAAGTGGCTACAGGAGTACCAGAGCCTTCTCCACACCAGCAGCCCAAGGATGACAAAAAAAAGCAGCGAGCCCATGAACACTGTCTGTAACCCAAACGTTGAAGATTTTGGTCCTTTTTTTTTTTTTCTATTTTCAAATCTTCTGAGTATCTTCAAAGATAGTTTGCATAGCGAACCCATAAAGTTTTGGCGGTATTGCTGAGTGTGACGAGAGTTGGGAGTGGTTTGGTGGTGGGTCCTCTAGGGGGAGGAGGACTTGGAATATTTTCTCTATGAGAATTATGTTAAAAAGTTCGCCTACACCCTCTCTCTTACTAGTGGTGGAAGGAGCAACTTTCTGGTACTAGTCATCAAAAGAAATTATATTTGTTCCCAGGACTGTTAAAAATATTCAATAGTGGCTCAGGGAGAAGTTTCCGTAGGCTTGTACTCTTAAAAGTACTTGCAGCTCTGAGAAACAGGATTAGAGAGAAAGTTCAAACAGTCAATACTGAATGAACAACAAAGAACTGACACAAGTAGGTGCAATTTTACACGTCAGCTTTACTTGCTTGCACACGGGTAAGTAGTTAAACTTAATTTACAATAGACATGTCTGTCCTTTAGGCAGAGGTTTTGGTTTTGCCGATGGCAAAACTGGCATGAAAATATCCAGAACAGTGGGCGGTATTCGTTGTACAGAACTTCTAAGACATCTACTGGTTGTGGTGGAAAAAAAATGTGTTACTTAATATTGACACGCATATCAGAAGTTACCTAACAAGATTTAGATTAGGGATTACAGACATCAAAGCGCACTAGTACCGATATGCAAATACTAGAAACATTGATATGCTCATAAATGAATGTCCTTTATGCTAAAGTGCGAATGAAGACGAAGTGCATTTTCTGCTTTGTTGTCCTGTCCTGCAAGATTTAAGGTATGAATACATTCCTCGGAAATTCCTTAAAAAAAAACCCCACCCCCCCCAAAACAAAAAAAAAAAAAAACCCCTGTTTATTCTGAGCTGCTTTACTCATGGCAGATCAAAAGGAAAAAGTACTGAAGAGCCACACGCATTTACTTATATAAGGTCTTTAAAAGGCGCGCAATTATGGTCAGTTAAAGGAATCCAACTCTAGTATTTATTGTGTGCATTTTTGTATATGCTTATCTGTCAGTTTCTTGTTGTCAACTTTGATATGCTTCCATGCTGTGTGAAGCATCATTGTTTGTATTGTTGTATTGTACCCCCATCAGAAGGGGCCATGGCCTATAGTGATAAAAAAAAAATCGTTCGTTGGTTCGTTCATTTCGTTCATTTCGTTCGTTCATTCTCTCTCTCTCTCTCTCTCTCTTCTCTCTCTCTCTCTCTCTCTCTCTCTCTCTCTCTCTCTCTCTCTCTCCTCTCTCTCTCTCTCTCTCTCTCTCTCTCTCTCTCCTCTCTCTCGTGTGTGATCTCGCGTGTGCACTCGCAGACACACAAAAAACGAAAAAAATTGCCCCCCCCCCCCCCCACCACCCCACCCCACCCCCCCAAAAAAAAATCGAAGGCAATTGCCCCCCAACCCACCCATACCCCACCTCTGGCTCTCCTCCACCTCAAAGTAAGAACAGAACACAAACAGGGAAGAAAACAAACAAAAACGAAAATAAAACAACAGAAAAAGAAAACCCTACTCGCCAACAGAGGAGGTAATAACAACATGTGGTAAGAATGATTACAGCCCATGGGTTGTTGTCTCCCTTCCACAGTCGCCGTCTACCATTCCAGTTAACAAGTTGTTTTGTCGGCATCAGCTACTAACGTCGCAGCATCAACCTGATTTCTGACAAATGACAACGTCACAAACAATGTAAGTGACGTTGTGAGCGTGATGGTGA
>JADBJO010009503.1:121325-128238 GCA_016801955.1 Conus betulinus | reverse complement strand
TGAAGCATCCCTTGGCATGATGCAAAACATTCAATAGTGGGAGAAAACAAGTGCAGGCTAACAACTCCTCAATCAAAAAGAGAATGAGAATGAAAAATCAGCGAAATATCTCATGAATGTAAAATCCTTCACTAGCACCCTATGGAGACTATGCTACGCATGTGTGTATATTGTGTGTTTGGTCATCCTCTCTCTCTCTCTCTCTCTCTCTCTCTCTCTCTCTCTCTCTCTCTCTCTCTCTCTCTCTCTCAAATAAATAAATAGTGAACTGAAGAATGTCAAATTGAAAAAAAAAATCATTTGGAAAGAAAAGAAAAGGAAGTAAGAAAAAAAGTCTGCGACTGGATGATCCAGTTTTTTTTTGTGTTTGTTTGTTTGTTTTTGTTTTCGTTTTTTGTCGATTAAATGTAAACGAATTGGGAAGCAGTTTACAAATTGTTCCTAAACTGGGGGCCGGAATAGCTCAGTGGTAGAGCACCGGACTCGTAATCCTGGGGTTGCAGGTTCGAATCTCTGCCGAGCCGTTTCGGTACAGGTTTTTTTTTTTTCCCTCGGAGTTAACATTGGTTCTGACTCCATTTCCCATACAGTCCTTCGAATGAGACTTTACAACAAGGTTCCGTGTGTGAACGCACGCATAACATCTTGCACACACGTAAAATCCCATCACCAACTTTTCGGAAGAGAAGGCCAGTTTGGCCCGTTGGTATGGATGACACGTTACACCAAGCATGCACATTCCCTGAAGCTGGAGCATGGCTGCCTTAATGGTGGATTAAAAAAATGGTCATGCACACAAAACTCCACTCCCTTTGACGGGCAGATGGGTTTGATACTTACTTGCCTGTCTATATGGGGAGTTTCCGCAGGAGTATCAGCCTGTGTACAGAGAAGAAGAAGTTGAAGTTCCCAAACGAGGTGGTGTGTTCAATAGCATTCGAACTGATGTTTGGCTTTTACATTTTAAGAATATTCTTACAAACAAGTGGATAATACAGAGTTACAAGATAAGTATGATTATCAAGATGAGGATAATGAAGAGAGATGGTTTAATCAGCCAGTTACGGAAGAACTTATTGGTGCATTGGAGAAATTGAAACATTCAGAATCAGGGTGGTACAATAGGTGAATTTTTGAAGTATTCCACAAATAGCGTTGTTATATTTTTGGTCAAGTTCTTCAGTGTCCTATTTGATAAAGGTGTATATCATGAACAGTGGAAAGGATCCATAATTTGTACATAACATAAAAAGGGAGACGTAGATGATCAGATTAATTATAGGGGCATGTCACTGATTAATGTGTGCAGTAAGATTTACAGCTCAATAATTAATGCAAAACTGCAAAAATGACAAGAAGAAAATAGTACCACTGGTAATTATCAAGCTGGATTTGAAATGCAAAAATGACAAGAAGAAAATAGTACCACTGGTAAGTAACAGGCTGGAATTGTACATAGTTATTTAACAATTTATCATATCCTTATATTTTTGGCGGTAGTGCAAAAGTAATTGCCCAAGAATAAGTTATATGTTGCATTATAGATTTTGAAAAAAGCTTTCGGTTCCATATCAAGAAAACGTTTGTAGCCAATGCTTATCAAAAATGGAATGTCGGATAAAATGTGTACCTGTATAAGAAGAACGGATGAGGATCACGTTAAAGCAAAAGTTAGAAATAAGATTTCATAGCTTGTTCAAATGGGGTAATACAAGGAGATGTATGTAATTCAGTTTCGTTTTCTGTGTTTATTATTGAACTTGTTTGAGACGTAACTGAAATAAAAAGATTTGTATTGTATTTTCTTCTGATTTCATCTACTTGTTTATCTTATTATTGCAGATGATATTGATTTGATGACAGACACATTGGTCGGACTACAAGCTCAGTTAAATAGTCTGTATACAGCATCCAGTTATGTGGAAATGACAGTAAATATGAATAAAAATAATGCTAGAGTTTCCAGAAAAGGTAGTTATTTATCTCCAAGGGGAAAATTGATATCTGGTACAACAGAAGTGGAAACCGTTACACACATATGGTGTTAAAATGTTATTAGTTGTAGATATAAGAACGACGAATTTCTTTGTATGTTATCTGGGTAGATACCCTATACACGTACGTTGCCTTGATTTGGTTAAAACTGACTCGTATGGGGGGAACATAATAATTATCACCATTTATGGAGTAAAAAAAATGTTGTTTTTTCCTCTCTTGACGAAAAGGGGACGAATACGTGGATTACACATGTTCGTTCAACTTGAGACAAACATGAGGTTTCTTATATTGGATAGTCACGGTGTAGAATCGCCTTCAATGTTTATTGAAACATTTAGACAGAGAATAATTAATTGCAGGTGACAGGAATGGGGCAAAATCTATGTTGTCTTTTTGTGTCCAACTTAAGTGATTTAAGAAAAGAGCTAATCCCAAGAAAAATGTTACATGAATCCATGTAAGTTCAGGTTCTGCCTTTTACTTTCAACATCTATCTTTATAACGATGCAAAATATGTCATCGTACTTGTGTAAAGCCTTTGCAAGATGTGCAGCCGTTGCATTGTCCTGTTAGAAATGAATTTCACTGTATGTAACTATCGTTTGTAACTGTATCGTGATTGAGTTCCCATCAGAATGGGCCAGTGGCCTTCTGATTAAAGAATCGATTGATTGATTGATTGATTCTCCCCCCCCCCCCCCTCTCTCTTTTCTTTCTCTCTCTCACTCTTCTCTTTCTCTGTCTGTCTGTCTCTGTCTCTGTCTCTCTCTCCCCATGCATGTTCACCTGCGGGAACACAGAGGCAAGCTGTGTGTGTGTGTGTGTGTGTGGTGTGTGTGTGTGTGGTGTGTGTGTGTGTGTGTGAGAGAGAGAGAGAGAGAGAGAGAGAGAGAGAGAGAGAGATGCCATAGTTATATGTGGGTGCATGACCACAGAAAGAGTACAATCAACAGGCATACAAAGAGACACAAGCAGGTGAGCCTTCCATCGACAAGTGCTTTTGGAAAGTTGTGGCCCTTTGCTTGCTGAACTGTCTGATTTCATGTTGAGCAAGTTTGATTTGTTTTCAAGACAGCTGAAGCCACTGTGAATTCTGGGAGGGAGTTTCCCAGTCGGAAACGTCAAGCACCTCGTCATAGTTCAATGGTTGCTTATAAAACTACAGCGATCCTCGACTGTGTAGCATTGCATGAACAGGCTGCGTTCGATTTGGCTTTTGTTGTCAGAATCGGAGACTGATACTGATCACAGAAATAATCAGCACGTGCAATGTACCAAACAAACAAAATCTCAAAAGACAGTCGACTTCTTTGACAACTGGATTGAAAATCAGCCATCAGGAGAATGGAGCCCTTTCAGGGGAGATAATTCAGGGTGCTGTTCAATAACCATAAAGGAGATTTCAACTCCAAAAATTCAAGTGGAATATCATTCCAATCCACGACAAACTTTAGATAAATGTTTTTTTATAAAAGGAAAAAAACATTCATTTTTCATGAGTTTATTAAAGATAATCAAACATAAAAAATTTATCAGGTTTATATATTTCACGGCCATCAATGAACAAAATTCAAATTTTCATTTAGTATAGTTTCTTTTTAATTCAGCGTTTCAATACGTTCAAAACTCACTCCAGCGCATTTTGCGCTTATACTTCGTCGTGTTAAAATTCAGTTAGACTAGAATACTATCACACCATACAAGAATTCGGTCGTCAAAAAACAATAGACCTGTACAAAGCCGTTCTGTCCACTTATCTAAGTATAAGACAGCACTCGTCACCAAGGAATACTGGCTTTTTTTCATACTTGTTTCTTTATCAATTAAAGGGCTAATCCCAATCAACCGCAACATTGCCATACTCTCCCGAACATCAAAACACTGCATTCGATTTTTGCATGCTAGAATAACCAATTTTATTTCACGTGTTTTTTCAGCTTCTCATCACAGAATAATGACAGTGAGACCAAGGATTCATTTGATAATCATCTTAACGAAGTTTTCGTTGTACAATCTATGATCAAAACAAGTGTATTAGCGATATTCTGTTTTTGTTTATTAAAATGCTGTGAAATTTTGGTACAGGTGTGTAAACTACTAGTATCATACTAAATGAAAATTAGTTTGCCTGTAACCATATGATTAGTTTTTAAACCCAGTGTTACTAGGTCATATTCAGGAGAGTTAATTTTTTGCTTCAGTAATGATGCTGTGTTGACACCACCTCACCCCCATCCCGACCTTCATTCTCTCCGACTACAGACATATTCTTCCATTGATAAGGAGCCAGTGAAGGGGGGGGGGGGGGGAGGGGGGAGAAGAGTGGACAAAAATAATGGAAAATAAGGAAAATGTATGTGGTCTTAATTGGAGCAGACGATATAGATCAAACTGCATTTGTATACAGCATACAACAAGTAGTTGACAACTGCATATTATCCAGCATTTAAGAAAATGACAGATTAAACTAGCCTTTTATTGTGTTGTTGAAAATGTCTCATTTCCAAACCATATTCTGCTTTTACTACAGAGTAAAATACTTTGAAATAAAATACTTTGAAATAAACGAGGCAATGTGTGTGTGTGTGTGTGTGTGTGTGTGTGTGTGTGTGTGTGTGTGTGTGTGTGTGTGTGTGTGTGTTTGACTTCATCAGGCATTGGCGACTGGTCAGTCGTATGGACACATGGACAAGAGCAGCTGCTACAGACATCCCGAGTGGGTGGTACAAGTATCTGTAACATCATCAACCGTCATTAATGTTAACAATGGTAATGGTAATAATGATACTACTACTACTACTACTACTACTACTACTTACTACTACTACTACTAACAACAACAACAACAACAACAACAACAATAATAATGATCATAATAGTAACCAACATCATCATCATCAATATATTGCTTTTCTTAGTCTCATACTCAGAGATTTTATCATTAAAGACACGCATTTACACACACACACACACACACACACACACACACACACACACACACACACACACACACACACACACACACACACACATACACACGCGCGCGCGCGCGCGCACACACACACACACACACACACACACACACACACACACACACACATACACACACACATACGCCTGCACGCGCACATGCACACACACACACACGCGTGTGCACGCACACACACACACACACACACACACACACACACACACACACACACACACACACACACACACACACATGTGCACACGTACGTCCGCTCTCTCCTACGGACACACAGAGACGCGTATTTTTTTTTTTTTCTTTCTTTCTCTTTCTTCTTTTCTTTCTTCCTTTCCTTTTTTTTCCTCCATTGAATGTCTGATATAAACAATTGTTCTTTTGAACCTCTGAATACAAGCTGTCGCCTATTGAAAGGGCTTGCCGCCCCACGCAAACACACCAAGTTTTGAGATTGTGATTGCACGAACGTTCCTCATTTTGATAAATATGAGTCTAGGTTAGGTCATCACATCGTATCTTTACCATGATAACAAGTCGAGGGCTTTTTCAAAGCCCAAAAAACGGAACATAAGATTACGATTTATCGAAAATCGTTTCTGAATAAACACAAGAACAGTAAACATATGGCCGATAGCAGAGTAACCCCTATTGGAACCAGCTTGATGCGCGCGCGCGCGTGTGTATGTGTGTGTGTGTGTGTGTGTGTGTGTGTGTGTGTGTGTGTGTGTGTGTGTGTGTGTGTGTGTGAGAGAGAGAGAGAGAGAGAGAGAGAGAGAGAGAGAGAGAGAGAGAGAGAAGGGGGGGGGCAGAAGAAGAAGAAGAAGAGAAAAAACGTGTGTATTGTATGGTTTCAACCCATAAACAAAAAACCATACTGATTTATTACAGAGGGAACTGAGGGAGAAGGGAAGGAGAGAGGCTGGTTGGAGGTTGAGAGGTGGAGGTAACAACACACACACACACACACACACGCGCGCGCACACACACACACACACACACACACACACACACACACACACACACACACGCACAAACAGCGCATGCACGCACACATACACACGCATGCACTGAAAAATGGCTGCTTAGATTGCTGCGATCCAGACGTCCTTACCATCCACACAGCAGCAAATGCCATAAGCAACACAGCGGCCCTGGATGTTGCCTGGGTTGTTCTCAGAGCGCAGTCGTCACCAATGACCTGGCAAGGAATAGTATCCTCGTCCTCTTCGCTGCCCTGTTCGCTTCTGCGGTTTCCCATTTCGCATCCTCCAGCTCCACAGCAGATATGGGGCCCCCACACACTGGCCAAAGCTACAGGACGTGCACTGCAACAGTCCAGGGTTATTTACAGAATCATTCTGCCACAGTGGAGAAGTGGTTAGAAACGCCAACTCCCGGCTGGGAGCTTGTGGGTACGATTCCCATCACAGCCCTTAATTTGTCTTTCTTTCTGCCTCCACTTGCTCCTGCCCGGAATAGAGTTTGTCATGAGCTCAATTGGAAAGTCCGATCAACTTAGCGGATGAGGGATTATGGAAATGAATATTTTTTTTTATTACAATTGATGGAGTTTATGTTTCTTTTATTCAGGTCTGCGGACGCCAAATTGAAACTCTCTCTCTCTCTCTCTCTCTCTCTCTCTCTCTCTCTCTCTCTCTCTCTCTCTCTCTCTCTCTCTCCTCTCTCTCTCTCTCTCCCTCCCCAATGTGTGTGTGTGTGTGTGTGTGTGTGTGTGTGTGTGTGTGTGTGTGTGTGTGTGTGTGTTCGTTTCGTGTGTGAGGGAGAGCATGAGAAAGAGAGAGAGGGAGGGAGGGAAAACGAGAGATGGTGAGGGGAAAGTGGGTACTTGAGCGTCCTTCTGATTAAGAATTTGACATCATAAACATCTAAAAAGTTGTTTTGATTGTAGCTCAGTCAATTGTGTCAATG
>JADBJO010009503.1:108825-116325 GCA_016801955.1 Conus betulinus | reverse complement strand
AATGATAATAATGATATGATGATGACGCTGCTGCTGATGATAATGATACCATTAGTAGTAATAAAAATAATAACAATAATAGTAATAATGATAATGATAATAATAACAACTATGAGAACAGTAACAACAACAACAACAACAATACTAATACTTCTACTACTAATAAAAAATAATAATGATGATGTTAACGATGATTATGATGATAATGCTGATAAGAATATCAATACTTAAAACAGTAATGATATGTTATTGAGATTATTTTTTTTTTATCACCGTTACTTTTATTATCATTGTTATTATTATTCTTACTGTAACTGTTCCTGTTATGATTAGTATTGCTATCATCATTAATATTGTGATTATTATCGTCATTACCATTGTTAGTACCATTATTATTATCATTATTATTGTTATTATCATCACCATTGTTAGCACCATTACCATTTTTATGATTATTGTTATTATCGTCACCATTGCTAGTACCATTATTATTGTCGTAATTATGATGATAATGATGATGATGATGAATGACGATGATGATGATCAATTATCACCATCTCTACTAACACTGTTGCTATTACAAACCATGCTGCTCTTCGATCCTCTGAGTCTTCTCTTTTCTCCCCTTCTGTCTGTATAGCCACTATCAATGATACAATTACTATCGTCACTTTTATTACCAAAAATGATAGTATCCTCTCCTTATTTGTCAATTTTTTTTATCATCATCATCAACATCATTATCATTGCTAGATGGACTATGATGACGATGATGATGTTGATGATAATGAAATCATCATCATCATCATCATCATCATCATCATCATCATCATCATCATCATCATTTTAACTACCGTTGTCTGCTTCCCAACTGTCTCATTTTCATTCAACGTCCATCTTGCGTCCAATGTGAGAAGATAAGTGATTGCTCGTTCTTCGTCTTCATTGTCCTGAGTGTGTTTAGCTTGCTTAGGAAAGGAAATAATAAATACATACATACATACATACATAAGTACAGAAGTAAATAAACAGGTAAATAAATAGATATATAAATAAATAGATTAATAAGCATCCCAAATGACCATATGCAGTCAGGAAAAATAACCAAGAAACTACAAAGACAGATGACATACATTTTTTGTGTTGTGTTGCAGATTGTTGCAACACACACAAACCTAAACTAATCTGTTACAATAAGACATCACAGGATGACGCAAAGGATGATAAAAAAAAATGTCTAACTTATTAAAAAAAAAAAAAAGACAAACAAACAAACAAAACTAAGCTACGAGTGAACGAATTACAAAGTAATCGATGGCTAATTAACCAGTCAATCAGCCAGCCAAATAATTCACAAGATTTTGGTAAGCTGACTAACCAAACAAAATGAATGTTTTATCAGATAGACAAAAAGAAACAAACAAACAAGAGAGGCACAGAAAACAAACAAATAACAGATAATAAATGATGATGCCAATCCAGTGGGAGTAGAATCTCTACAGTGAATCTTCTGACTAGGTGGAGGGCAGGGTTGGGGATGGACAGGGGGCCGGGCGATGGGCAGAAGGAAGGAGCATCTCTCTCTCTCTCTCTCTCTCTCTCTCTCTCTCTCTCTCTCTCTCTCACACACACACACACACACACACACACACACACACACACACACACACAGATGGCGCACACCTACGCCGACACATACCAGTGAGTCACGCTAGCACTCCACACGGCGACGACCCCTGGGCCCAGGCCAAGGAGACTGTGAACACTTTTGGATGATTTTGCGTGGCAAAATTGCTTCTCGCGTAATATCCGTGTGATCTAAACGGTGTCCACTATCGGACAACTCGCCCATTGGGATTTGAAAAAGGAGGACATGGAGACAGAGGGGGAACTTACCTGCAGCTCTTTTAATTGTTGGCTAGTGGGCTGCAAAGACAGCAGCCAGACACGATACACAAATTGACCCTCATGTCAGCTATTTGGGGCTCATCTGCACTATCTGATGTGTAATTAAAATTTTATTTCTCTGCGGTTCTCTCATGGACTAAGCCACAGAATGTTTAAAATCAAAGAGCTCAAGTCCAGTTTCCTTTTTTAATTCCTAATTTAGTATTAAGGATCAACATACCTATTTAGTAAGGTAAGTTTTAAATGATTTTTAAGAGGCAGCTTAAACAGATTTTTAAGGCTGAACGAGCCCAATCAAATTGTAATACTACCATATCATACTACTTGGGATGAATCTGTCGAGGTGCGATATATAGTTTCCCATGTGCACACAGACAGGTACGCTGACAGGCAGGCCAATACATGCAGTCTGTCATTCAGCTACCTCAAAAACTCTTTCAAAGCTCAGACAGAAGGTAATGACCAGATAATGGATCGACACCACAGAGATCTTTAGAAGAAGAAGAAGAAGGAGGAGGAGGAGGAGGAGGAGGAGCAGGAGGTGCAGGAGGGGAGGAGGAGGAGGAGGAGAAAGAAGGAGGAGGAGAAGAAAAGTCGGAGGAGGAGAAGAAGAGTAGGAGGAGAAGAGAGAAGAGGAGGAGGAGGAGGAGGAGGAGGAGGAGGAGGGGAGGAGAACGAAGGAGCAAAGAGCATGCGGAATAACACACGTAGAAACTTTCAAGTCAATCACTCTTTTGCCATCTGGATGGATTAAACAGATAGATTTCACAGTCAGAGAAAGTTTGTTAAAAAGGAAGATAGAAAGAAGCAGTGCACTATCACTGACCGCCTTGGCAGGTTGTCTTTCGTCCACATCTCTCTTGCCACCTGTTGGGCAGTTTCTGATAAAGCAAGCCTGGGTAGTGAGCAGTAGCAGCAGCAGCAAACAGCACCAACGTCAGCCGTCCCATCTGCATGGCTGAACGCGTCATTCTGTTCTGTAATCTGTCCTAGTTTAAGACCCCTTGAGTGAGTCCACATCTGTTGACAGCACTGCTTTATAAATCCTATAACTTTGGGTTGACACGTGGCGCTAGGGGGGGGGGGGGGTGGGGACAGGGTGGAGATGGGGAGCGGAGGCGGGTGTCGAGGAACGCGATCATTCAGTTGGTTGTCGAGGGACCACATGTCTCGGGGGACTGATCGGAGCGTAGGGACGGGACGGGGTGGGGTGGGGGAAGGGGGGGAGGGTTATGATGATTTTCGTTTATCCTCCATTCGTAAACCAGATCCCCGTATGTTGTGAGATAGAGTTGAGTGGGTACGTTCCTTTCCACCCCCATGTTGCAGGGACCAACAGCTGTCGGCGGCACAGTGTGGTACAGTGGAAATAGTATGTGCCAGCGTTGAGTGTGACTGCTGGGAATTTTTTTTTTTTTCTTCTGTATATGTCCGTCTGTCATACATACATGGATAAAGAGACAAGACAGCCAGCCTCTCTCTTCCCGTTTCTGTTACTGTCTGACTCTGTTTTAGCTGTCTGTCTGTGTCTTTTCCTCTCTATCTTCCCAACTGTGTATTGATAGTGTGTGGTGTTCGCGGGGAGGGGATACATATATGCATATTTGTGCTTGTGTGTGTTGATGCATATGTGTGTGTGTGTGTGTGTGTGTGTGTGTGTGTGTGTGTGTGTGTGTGTGTGTTTGTGTGTGGATGTGTGTGTGTGTGTGTGTGTGTGTGTGTGTGTGTGTGTGTATGCGCGCGCGCGTGTGTGTGTGTGCGTGTGCGTGTGCGTGCGTGCGTGCACTAGCGCGCGCGCTTCTGTGTATGTGTGTGTGTTTGTATTTGTGTGTGTTGCAAATTCAGTGCAAGTGTGTGTGTGTGTGTGTGTGTGTGTGTGTGTGTGTGTTGTGTGTGTGTGTGTGTAACAAATTATATTAGACAGTACTCAAAAAGTGACATTTCCGAACATCATTACGTGACACAAAATTGTCATCCAGTTTAGTCAAAAGATGCTGTATAGAAATTTCTACTTACGTTGCCTTACCAAACTCTGAGAGAGAGAGAGAGAGAGAGAGAGAGAGAGAGAGAGAGAGAGAGAGAGAGAGAGAGAGAGAGAGAGATTTGTACAGATTTTACAGAATGTGAGAAACACACACACACACACACACACACACACACACACACACACACACACACACACACACACACACACACACACACACACACACACACACACGCACGCACGCACGCACGCACGCACGCACGCACACACACACACACACAGTCACCTGTCCCTCTGACTCTCAGACAGAAAGACCTCGACTCTCTCTCTCTCTCTCTCTCTCTCTCTCTCTCTCTCTCTCTGTGTGTCACGTGCCCTACCGGCGACCCCTAGGGGTCACCAGGAAGACAGCAACACCCCCCTCCCGATCACCGGCAGCAGACCCCACACTGACTCACACACCCCCCCCCCCCCCCCCCCCCCCCCCCCCCCAAGAAAAACGACGGAACAGCAACTGCCTCTCTAGGATCCCAATCCAAAAGAGGGAACCTTTTTAATGCTAATTATTGACAATATTATTTCTAAGCGGCACCAAGGGTCCAACAGACACGCCAGGAATATTTGAGTATAGACATGAAATACAGATCCCTGGGGTATGAAGTCTAGGGGTATAACACAATAAAAAAAAAAAACAAAACTTTTGGGACCTCAGTCGGCCGCGGCCGGGGACTTGTAGCAACGAGTAAGCGAAAACAGGCAGGGGAAACCATGGGGAGTCTCCTCATCAACATTAACCATATGGACATATACATTAAATTCAAAAGCAATCATCATAGCATATCAACAACACAAACAAAATGATGACTCTCCAAATGTGCATAAATGGGTGATGATACGTAGCGTGTGTGTTGATGTGTGTTCAATCCCAGTAGGCGTCGCTGTCCTTAGAAACCGAACACCCAAGTCACATCTTGGCACAGAATGGGGCAATTGGTCTCTGCTTAGTCACTCAGGCTGTCTGGCGCTTAGATTTAGGCAGCGTCCATGACGCTGGAGTAGGTTTTTTAAACGAGACGCACTGATTTACTGGACGATCACATGTACATGACGGAACGATGAAACGTTTCGGACATGACACGATACGAAGGTGGTGTAGATGGCGATGGTGATGTTTGACACCCCTCCCGTCGACTCCCACGCCCCAATCCGCGCCGATGCAGTCGGGAACTCTTGAAGCGGTGCTGCGCGGGGGGGGGGGGGGGGGGGGGGGGGGGAGGAAAGGAACAACGGGGACGGTGAGTGCCGGATGGGCTGTTCCAGGACAGGGATGTAGAACCGTCTCCAGGCAGGGCTGTGCAGGCTTCTCCTCGACGGTCCCCCTGGTGACGCTGCTCACCTGTAGCGAGGACCCAGCGACCTACGGCAGCTCGTCACTCCCAGGCCCAGACCAAGGCTGCGGGCCACTTGGTTCAAAGGCCTGGAACAGAGAGCTATAACCCGGGCTACTATATGTCTAACCCATACATACCGATGCATATTATGTGTGTAGAAATGTCCATGGATACACATCCCTCCACACACACACACACACACACACACACACACACACACACACACACACACACACACACACACACACACACACACACACACACACACACACACACACACAAATATCAACTATTGCTCTCGTTCACCGCAAAGCCGTCGTCACGCAAATAAACCCCCAAAATCCAGATTCCACGGAAGCAAGGGACGGAATCCGAGCCATGCACGGGTTGACTGCGCCAGCCAGCATTATATCCTATAATGTCGGCTGATGCCACAAAAAAAAAAAAAACAAAAAAAAAAAAAAAACTAACTCCCTGCTCGGACTGAAAACATGGAATGGTTTCCCATGAACGAGGGGAATCTTCGGGTTAGATACCCCACAGTAAGTTTCCTCTTATGCTATATAACCGTTAACAATTCAGAACAGCAAGGTATTGGAACCAATAGAGAGGCAAAAAAAAAGAGAAAATTTTATACCCATTTTTAAATGAACGAACAAGACAACCATCAAAAGGAAAGAAAGAGAGAAAGAGAGAGAGAGAGAGAGAGAGAGAGAGAGAGAGAGAGAGAGAGAGAGAGAGAGAGAGAGAGAGAGAGGAGAGAGAGAGAGGAAACGGTACTAATTGTTAACGTTACTTAAGGCCAATGATTCAAACCTGACCCCCTCAAAAACCGTAAGCATTTAACACAAAGATGGGGTGAAGGATGAACAAATCAAGAAAAACGATAATTTAATGCTTAATCCATTCGGCTGTGGGGGAAGTCGGAATGAGACAACTTCGCAGTGTCGGCCTCAAGACCTATCGAAGGTGTTACCACTGTTCGACGAGACATCAGCAGTATATGAGGCCCCTCTCTCGGAGGGACGACCAACGACAGCCCGACGTAATCCGCTTCTTCACGTAGCTGAGTCCCCCATTCTAGAACGCGTTATCCTCTTAAATACTAACAGGGGAGGAGAACTCTGGCAGGCCTACTAGAGTTAGTTCCCCTAGCATTTGCCCTCGAGACGGGCGACAGAAAGCTGAATTGAATGATGCACATAAAGCACGAGGGTTTCCTAGGCTCAACCTGAACATGACCCTGGTTTTCTGGGTGAACACAGAGGTCTTCGAGTGCAAACAAAAAAAACTACCTGACAGTGGAAAAAGTTTCAGGTCGATGCCTTCACGCCTGTCTGTGTGTCAGACAGGTCGTGACTCTCTCTCTCTCTCTCTCTCTCTCTCTCTCTCTCTCTCTCTCTCTCTCTCTCTCTCTCTCTCTCTCTCTCTCTCTCATAACCTCACACACACACACACACACACACACACACACACACACACACACACACACACACACACACACACACACACACACACAGACATAGACAGACAGAGATCAGGCATGGGGGTTAAGCGGTGACAGAAAGAGAAGAGGGAGAAAAAGAACAATGTGGGACACAGCAGTTTTAACCTTTGAAATGTACAGAGTTAATCAGGGGGTGGTTTCGTGAAAGTAGGGACGGGGGTGGAGGGGAAAGGGGGGAGGGGGTTGAGAAGGGGATGTGGGGGAGAGATTTGAAATGTTTCATTGCATAAATTCTGTGCAACAGTGATCCCACTTTATCCTCCTATCCTTTATTTTTGCCCAGGGTTTGTAAACTTTGTGCAGCTGGTGACCCAAATCTCCTTTCCTTTCTATTTGCTGATTAAGTCAGTCCTATGTACATATCTTTTCCCCCAACGTGGGCGAGGACCACGCTTTGGCGGGGATGCAGGGACGTAGTTTCTGGGAGGGCTGATTCATAGCTTGGTTTGTGTTTGCCCGTCCATGTACTGGCCTACTGTTTGCCTGCACGCTCAACTGTTGTACATCAGTGACTGCGTGCGTGTTCATAAGAATGTCGTCTCATACACATGTGTGCGTGGGTTGTGGTCATGTGCAGCTTGCAATCCACAGCTGTAGCCTATGCCAATTTTTTTTTTCTTTACAAGAGTTTCAGACAGCTTGCGATCTGCAACACTGTCTGGGAACTTTCACTGCTGCTGCTGCTGTTGCTTCTATCATTACTACTACAG
>JADBJO010009503.1:84703-94703 GCA_016801955.1 Conus betulinus | reverse complement strand
GGGGGCCTTCGGGTGTGTCATTTGTCTCATCAGAAATGAGTTTATGTCTTTTGTGAAGCAGATCAAAGTGAGTACTGGAAACTTTCTGTGTTTTTGTCAGTAACGAGAGCCTGTTTGGCGTGGAAAAGGATGTGTGTTGTATGTCTGTACATACGTACTACCCGAGGGTTCTCTGTATTATAACTATCTGGGAGCGGATGGGGATGGGATTGCCTTGCTGGGAAACTGTTTATTTGGTAATACCCTTGTAGATAATGACTATTTTGTGCTTCTTCCTGGTGATCTTAGTGGTCGTACCTCTTACATCTCGCCGCCTGTGTCTGTTGAAAATGATCTTTATTGTCCACATTCTAAAAGAAATATTGCAAACATTACAAGAAATTCACAGGATTCTGGTATGAATGGATTTGGTAAGTCCTTGCTAAACATGTGTACTGCGTTAAACTTGTGCATTATGAATGGTAGTGTTATGGCGCCCTTGAAAGACGCTGCACATACATTTTCTCAGCAAGATAGCAATAGATATGCTTTCTGTGTAGCCGGAAGGGAAATCTGTTATTCTATAGGAAAATAAATGCATAATCGTACAATCATTTACACACTGATAGCTTCTACAAATAGTCAAAAGATTTCTGGGAAACTATCCATCACATTTGACCAAAAAAGAAAACGTAAGAAACCAAATTACGGTAGATGATTGGTTGAAAACATTTTGAAATGCTGCTAGAAAAAGATGATGATGTTACTTCTCCGGAAAATGAGGAAATAGATAATGATATAGATGATGATGATGATGATTTCTTTAACAGACCAATTTCTGAAGATGAAGTTGTGCTTGCATTAAGAAAACTTAAACTCCAAAAAGCTGCAAGACCCGACGGTGTTATTGGCGAAATGTTAAAACGTGCGAGTGCATTCGTTGTTCCTTTCTTTGTACAATTTTTGAATGTTCTTTTCAAGAAAGGATTCTACCCAGATGGTCGGCCTGAATCGATTATTTTGCCCTTTATAAGAAAGGAAATGCCATCATCCGGGGAATTATCGTGGTATGTTAGTGTGATACAAGCAGTAAAGTATATGGTATAATTATTAACAATCGCACACAGGCCTGGGTAACAGAACATAATATTATTGGAGAATATCAGGCTGGGTTTAAAGCTGGTTACTCTACTATAGATCAATTGTTTACACTGCTGGCACGGGTTCAAAAACAATTTTGTAATAATCAAAAAACTTTTTGTTGCCTTTGTTGATTTTCAGAAATGTTTTGATACTATTAATAGAAACTTACTATAATCGGTTTTGCTGAAAAATGGAATGAAAGAAAAACGTTTTCGTTGTATTAAAAGTATGTATATTAGTGTGAAGGCTCGTATTAGGTGTGTGGTGCTACTCTTACTAATCAGCTGTCTTGCTCGTCTGGGATGAAGCCTGGAGACATATGCAGTCCAATCCTTTTTTCATGATCTGTGAATGAATTGGCTATAGAGGTAATCGATTATGGCGGACATGTTGTTAGTTTTTTGTTCGGTTCGCTTGAATTGTTTATCCTTTTACTGGCTGACGATGTTGTCCTTATTTCCGAGACTATCACTGGTTTGCAAACACAGTTAAACAGTTTACAGAGAGCATCCTCTTCACTTTGCTAAAAGGTGAATATGGATAAGAATAATATTGTTGTGTTCAGAAAAAAGATGGTTATCTCGGTGTGAGGGAGGTGGGTATATGATGGCAATATGATGCCTGTGGTGAATACGTATAAGTATATAGGTGTTTATGTTTTTTTTTTCAACAAGATTAAGTTTTTCTGTGGCATGCAGGAATATGGCCAGCAAGGCAAAATGGGTACTTTTGAGTATAATGCAGAGGTTACGTCAGTGCAATCATTATTCTGTGGATGTTTTTCACAAACGTTTTGATGCTCAGATACAACCGTAATAATACAGCATGATTCTGAACTATAGGGGATGGAAAAAAAAGCTGCTCAGTACTGTGAAAAGGTCCACTTGTTTGCCTTTAAGAAATGTTTGTCTGTTGATATGGGAAACACCAAATGATCTTGTGTATAATGAATTAGGCAGATTTCCAATAACTATTAACTCTATTGTTCGATGTATTCGCTACTGGTTAAAGTTAGTACGAATAGATGAACATAGGCTACCAAAGAAAAAACGTATTTAATGCTGTTATATTTAGATCAGAGAGGCAAAAAGAACTGGGTGACAAATGTAAGATTATGACTGTTTCAGTATGGCTTTGGATATGTACGGCTGAACCAAGGTGTTGGAGGTGCAAATGAATTTTTTGACTTTGTTTAAGCAGCGACTTATTGATTGTAGATGGCAAAACTCGCAAGATCATGTGGGCAGCAGTGAGCGTTATTCAATGCACAGAATGTTTTGTAATTGTATGAACTGTACTCTAAAATACTTACAATTAGAAATGGAGAGACACTTAAAACATATGATGTCATTGTTTCGTTTTGGTGTATCAGACCTTGCTGTTCATTACTATAGATACAGGAATCCTACATTTAATGATCTGCTATGTCCATTCTGTAAGAATATCAAAGAAAAATGAAGTGCATGTTGTTTTATGTTGTCCATTTTACGATAAATTAAGAAAACAGTTGATCGCTCCAAAATATTGCAGAATAGCAAAGTGCTTTCCATCTCAATCTATTGTTATCCTCTGTTAATGCCAAAACAGTAGAAAAACTTTCCATTTACTTGTAAAAAGCTTCTAATGCAAGAGAGATTACAATTTCTTAAATTGATTTATAATTAAAAGAGAGTAGATGATGAAATGTATAGTTGGTCTTTATGTTTTCTTTCTTTCTGCCGGAATCGTAAAGTTCTTGTTGCTTTCTGTGTACACACACCCCTTCTAAGGGCGCTTGTCCTACTGGAATAAAATATCATTGCCATTGTTATTCTCTCTCTCTCTCTCTCTCGCAAGAGAGAGAGAGAGAGAGAGAGAGAGAGAGAGAGAGAGAGAGAGAGAGAGAGAGAGAGAGAGAGAGAGAGAGAGAGAGAGAGAGGGGGCGGGAGGGGAGCCAGAGGGGAAAGGAAGCTACCTTTCGGTTTTGCCCTTTGATTCTTCATCACTTACTTGAAGTCCACCTGTCACCTTGTCTTCATTCTTCTTTCTCTCTCATCTATTGCATTTATATTTTCAGTCCATCTAGCATGCTGAAGCATCCCTTGGCATGATGCAAAACATTCAATAGTGGGAGAAAACAAGTGCAGGCTAACAACTCCTCAATCAAAAAGAGAATGAGAATGAAAAATCAGCGAAATATCTCATGAATGTAAAAATCCTTCACTAGCACCCTATGGAGACTATGCTACGCATGTGTATATTGTGTGTTTGGTCATCCTCTCTCTCTCTCTCTCTCTCTCTCTCTCTCTCTCTCTCTCTCTCTCTCTCTCTCTCTCTCTCTCTCTCTCTCTCTCTCAAATAAATAGTGAACTGAAGAATGTCAAATTGAAAAAAAAAATCATTTGGAAAGAAAAAAAAAAGGGAAGTAAGAAAAAAAGTCTGCGACTGGATGATCCAGTTTTTTTTTGTGTTTGTTTGTTTGTTTTTGTTTTTTTGTTTTTTTGTCGATTAAATGTAAACGAATTGGGAAGCAGTTTACAAATTGTTCCTAAACTGGGGGCCGGAATAGCTCAGTGGTAGAGCACCGGACTCGTAATCCTGGGGTTGCAGGTTCGAATCTCTGCCGAGCCGTTTCGGTACAGGGTTTTTTTTTTTTTTTCCCTCGGAGTTTAACATTGGTTCTGACTCCATTTCCCATACAGTCCTTCGAATGAGACTTTACACAACAAGGTTCCGTGTGTGAACGCACGCATAACATCTTGCACACACGTAAAATCCCATCACCAACTTTCGGAAGAGAAGGCCAGTTTGGCCGTTGGTATGGATGACACGTTACACCAAGCATGCACATTCCCTGAAGCTGGAGCATGGCTGCCTTAATGGTGGGATTAAAAAAATGGTCATGCACACAAAACTCCACTCCCTTTGACGGGCAGATGGGTTTGATACTTACTTGCCTGTCTATATGGGGAGTTTCCGCAGGAGTATCAGCCTGTGTACAGAGAAGAAGAAGTTGAAGTTCCCAAACGAGGTGGTGTGTTCAATAGCATTCGAACTGATGTTTGGCTTTTACATTTTAAGAATATTCTTACAAACAAGTGGATAATACAGAGTTACAAGATAAGTATGATTATCAAGATGAGGATAATGAAGAGAGATGGTTTAATCAGCCAGTTACGGAAGAACTTATTGGTGCATTGGAGGAAAATTGAAACATTCAGAATCAGGGTGGTACAATAGGTGATTTTGAAGTATTCCACAAATAGCGTTGTTATATTTTTGGTCAAGTTCTTCAGTGTCCTATTTGATAAAGGTATATATCATGAACAGTGGAAAGGATCCATAATTTGTACATAACATAAAAAGGGAGACGTAGATGATCAGATTAATTATAGGGGCATGTCACTGATTAATGTGTGCAGTAAGATTTACAGCTCAATAATTAATGCAAAACTGCAAAACTGCAAAAATGCAAAACAAGAAGAAAATAGTACCACTGGTAATTATCAAGCTGGATTTGAAATGCAAAAATGACAAGAAGAAAATAGTACCACTGGTAAGTAACAGGCTGGAATTGTACATAGTTATTTAACAATTTATCATATCCTTATATTTTTGGCGGTAGTGCAAAAGTAATTGCCCAGAATAAGTTATATGTTGCATTATAGATTTTGAAAAAAGCTTTCGGTTCCATATCAAGAAAACGTTTGTAGCCAATGCTTATCAAAAATGGAATGTCGGATAAAATGTGTACCTGTATAAGAAGAACGGATGAGGATCACGTTAAAGCAAAAGTTAGAAATAAGATTTCATAGCTTGTTCAAATGGGGTAATACAAGGAGATGTATGTAATTCAGTTTCGTTTTCTGTGTTTATTATTGAACTTGTTTGAGACGTAACTGAAATAAAAAGATTTGTATTGTATTTTCTTCTGATTTCATCTACTTGTTTATCTTATTATTTGCAGATGATATTGATTTGATGACAGACACATTGGTCGGACTACAAGCTCAGTTAAATAGTCTGTATACAGCATCCAGTTATGTGGAAATGACAGTAAATATGAATAAAAATAATGCTAGAGTTTCCAGAAAAGGTAGTTATTTATCTCCAAGGGGAAAATTGATATCTGGTACAACAGAAGTAGAAACCGTTACACACATATGGTGTTAAAATGTTATTAGTTGTAGATATAAGAACGACGAATTTCTTGTATGGTTATCTGGGTAGATACCCTATACACGTACGTTGCATTGGATTTGGTTAAAACTGACTCGTATGGGGGAACATAATAATTATCACCATTTATGGAGTAAAAAAATGTTGTTTTCTCTTGACGAAAAAAGGGGACGAATACGTGGATTACACATGTTCGTTCAACTTGAGACAAACATGAGGTTTCTTATATTGGATAGTCACGGTGTAGAATCGCTTTCAATGTTTATTGAAACATTTAGACAGAGAATAATTAATTGCAGGTGACAGGAATGGGGCAAAAATCTATGTTGTCTTTTTGTGTCCAACTTAAGTGATTTAAGAAAAGAGCTAATCCCAAGAAAATGTTACATGAATCCATGTAAGTTCAGGTTCTGCCTTTTACTTTCAACATCTATCTTTATAACGATGCAAAATATGTCATCGTACTTGTGTAAAGCCTTTGCAAGATGTGCAGCCGTTGCATTGTCCTGTTAGAAATGATTTCACTGTATGTAACTATCGTTTGTAACTGTATCGTGATTGAGTTCCCATCAGAATGGGCCAGTGGCCTTCTGATTAAAGAATCGATTGATGATTGATTGATTGATTCCCCCCCCCCCCTCTCTTTCTTTCTCTCTCTCACTCTCTCTCTTTCTCTGTCTGTCTGTCTCTGTCTCTGTCTCTCTCTCCCCATGCATGTTCACCTGCGGGAACACAGAGGCAAGCTGTGTGTGTGTGTGTGTGTGTGTGTGTGTGTGTGTGTGTGTGTGTGTGTGAGAGAGAGAGAGAGAGAGAGAGAGAGAGAGAGAGAGAGAGAGAGAGAGAGATGCCATAGTTATATGTGGGTGCATGACCACAGAAAGAGTACAATCAACAGGCATACAAAGAGACACAAGCAGGTGAGCCTTCCATCGACAAGTGCTTTTGGAAAGTTGTGGCCCTTTGCTTGCTGAACTGTCTGATTCATGTTGAGCAAGTTTGATTTGTTTTCAAGACAGCTGAAGCCACTGTGAATTCTGGGAGGGAGTTTCCCAGTCGGAAACGTCAAGCACCTCGTCATAGTTCAATGGTTGCTTATAAAACTACAGCGATCCTCGACTGTGTAGCATTGCATGAACAGGCTGCGTTCGATTTGCTTTTGTTGTCAGAATCAGAATCGGAGACTGATACTGATCACAGAAATAATCAGCACGTGCAATGTACCAAACAAACAAAATCTCAAAAGACAGTCGACTTCTTTGACAACTGGATTGAAAATCAGCCATCAGGAGAATGGAGCCCTTTCAGGGGAGATAATTCAGGGTGCTGTTCAATAACAATAAAGGAGATTTCAACTCCAAAAATTCAAGTGGAATATCATTCCAATCCACGACAAACTTTAGATAAATGTTTTTTTATAAAAGAAAAAAAACATTCATTTTTCATGAGTCTATTAAGATAATCAAAACATAAGAAATTTATCAGGTTTATATTTCACGGCCATCAATGAACAAAATTCAAATTTCATTTAGTATAGTTTCTTTTAATTCAGCGTTTCAATACGTTCAAAACTCACTCCAGCGCATTTTGCGCTTATACTTCGTCGTGTTAAAATTCAGTTAGACTAGAATACTATCACACCATACAAGAATTCGGTCGTCAAAAAACAATAGACCTGTACAAAGCCGTTCTGTCCACTTATCTAAGTATAAGACAGCACTCGTCACCAAGGAATACTGGCTTTTTCATACTTGTTTCTTTATCAATTTAAAGGGCTAATCCCAATCAACCGCAACATTGCCATACTCTCCCGAACATCAAAACACTGCATTCGATTTTTGCATGCTAGAATAACCAATTTTATTTCACGTGGCTTTTCAGCTTCATCACAGAATAATGACAGTGAGACCAAGGATTCATTTGATAATCATCTTAACGAAGTTTTCGTTGTACAATCTATGATCAAAACAAGTGTATTAGCGATATTCTGTTTTTTTGTTTATTAAAATGCTGTGAAATTTTGGTACAGGTGTGTAAACTACTAGTATCATACTAAATGAAAATTAGTTTGCCTGTAACCATATGATTAGTTTTAAAACCAGTGTTACTAGGTCATATTCAGGAGAGTTAATTTTTTGCTTCAGTAATGATGCTGTGTTGACACCTCACCCCCATCCCGACCTTCATTCTCTCCGACTACAGACATATTCTTCCATTGATAAGGAGCCAGTGAAGGGGGTGGGGGGGGGGGGGGAAGAAGGGACAAAAAAATATGGAAAAATAAGGAAAAAATGTATGTGGTCTTAATTGGAGCAGACGATATAGATCAAACTGCATTTGTATACAGCATACAACAAGTAGTTGACAACTGCATATTATCCAGCATTTAAGAAAATGACAGATTAAACTAGCCTTTTATTGTGTTGTTGAAAATGTCTCATTTCCAAACCATATTCTGCTTTTACTACAGAGTAAAATACTTTGAAATAAAATACTTTGAAATAAACGAGGGCAATGTGTGTGTGTGTGTGTGTGTGTGTGTGTGTGTGTGTGTGTGTGTGTGTGTGTGTGTGTGTGTGTGTGTTTTGACTTCATCAGGCATTGGCGACTGGTCAGTCGTATGGACACATGGACAAGAGCAGCTGCTACAGACATCCCGAGTGGGTGGTACAAGTATCTGTAACATCATCAACCGTCATTAATGTTAACAATGGTAATGGTAATAATGATACTACTACTACTACTACTACTACTACTACTACTTCTACTACTAACAACAACAACAACAACAAACAACAACAATAATAATGATCATAAATAGTAACCAACATCATCATCATCAATATATTGCTTTTCTTAGTCTCATACTCAGAGATTTTATCATTAAAGACACGCATTTACACACACACACACACACACACACACACACACACACACACACACACACACACACACACACACACACACACACACACACACGCGCGCGCGCGCGCACACACACACACACACACACACACACACACACACACACACACACACATACACACACACATACGCCTGCACGCACATGCACACCACACGCGCGTGCACGCATACACACACACACACACACACACACACACACACACACACACACACACACACACACACACATGTGCACACGTACGTCCGCTCTCTCCTACGGACACACAGAGACGCGTAATTTTTTTTTTCTTTTTCTTTCTTCTTTCTTTCTTTCTTCCTTTAGTTTTTTCCTCCATTGAATGTCTGATATCAAACAATTGTTCTTTTGAACCTCTGAATACAAGCTGTCGCCTATTGAAAGGGCTTGCCGCCCACGCAAACACACCAAGTTTTGAGATTGTGATTGCACGAACGTTCCTCATTTTGATAAATATGAGTCTAGGTTAGGTCATCACATCGTATCTTTACCATGATAACAAGTCGAGGGCT
The DNA here is from genome assembly GCA_016801955.1 of Conus betulinus. Lineage (NCBI taxonomy): Eukaryota > Metazoa > Mollusca > Gastropoda > Neogastropoda > Conidae > Conus > Conus betulinus. Next base: position 85,973 of record JADBJO010009503.1, on the reverse strand, counting down.
TTTTCAAAGCCAAAAAAAACGGAACATAAGATTACGATTTATCGAAAATTGTTTCTGAATAAACACAAGAACAGTAAACATATGGCCGATAGCAGAGTAACCCCTATTGGAACCAGCTTGATGCGCGCGCGCGCGCGTGTGTATGTGTGTGTGTGTGTGTGTGTGTGTGTGTGTGTGTGTGTGTGTGTGTGTGTGTGTGTGAGAGAGAGAGAGAGAGAGAGAGAGAGAGAGAGAGAGAGAGAGAGAGAGAAGGGGGAGAAGAAAGAAGAGAGAAGAGAAAACGTGTGTATTGTATGGTTCAACCCATAAACAAAAAACCATACTGATTTATTACAGAGGGAACTGAGGGAGAAGGGAAGGAGGAGAGAGGCTGGTGTTGGAGGTTGGAGGTAGACAGCTAGAACACACACACACACACACACACACACACACACACACACACACACACACACACACACACACACACACAAAACAGCGCATGCACGCACACATACACACATGCACTGAAAAAATGGCTGCTTAGATTGCTGCGATCCAGACGTCCTTACCATCCACACAGCAAATGCCATAAGCAACACAGCGGCCCTGGATGTTGCCTGGGTTGTTCAGAGCGCAGTCGTCACCAATGACCTGGCAAGGAATAGTATCCTCGTCCTCTTCGCTGCACCTGTTCGCTTCTGCGGTTCCCATTTCGCATCCTCCAGCTCCACAGCAGATATGGGGCCCCACACACTGGCCAAAGCTACAGGACGTGCACTGCAACAGTCCAGGGTTATTTACAGAATCATTCTGCCACAGTGGAGAAGTGGTTAGAAACGCCAACTCCCGGCTGGGAGCTTGTGGGTACGATTCCCATCACAGCCCTTAATTTGTCTTTCTGCCTCGACTTGCTCCTGCCCGGAATAGAGTTTGTCATGAGCTCAATTGGAAAGTCCGATCAACTTAGCGGATGAGGGATTATGGAAATGAATATTTTTTTTATTACAATTGATGGAGTTTATGTTTCTTTATTCAGGTCTGCGGACGCCAAATTGAACGCTCTCTCTCTCTCTCTCTCTCTCTCTCTCTCTCTCTCTCTCTCTCTCTCTCTCTCTCTCTCTCCCTGTGTGTGTGTGTGTGTGTGTGTGTGTGTGTGTGTGTGTGTGTGTGTGTGTGTGTGTGTGTGTGTTGTGTGTGTGAGGAGAGAGAATGAGAAAGAGAGAGAGAGGGAGGAGGGGGGAAAACGAGAGATGGTGAGGGAAAGTGGGTACTTGAGCGTCCTTCTGATTAA
>JADBJO010009503.1:62203-74703 GCA_016801955.1 Conus betulinus | reverse complement strand
TACCCACAAGGTCACATGTAAAAAATGATTCGTGTTCGAACCCCTGTAGTGGCGATGTTACTGTGTGTGGTTTACACAAGGTCACATATATAACGATTCGTGTTCGAACCCCTGTAGAAGTGATCTTGCTATGCGTGGTACTCACACGGTCACATATAGTATTGATTCGTGTTCGAACCTCTTTGGCGGTATCATTACTAGCTTTGATACTGACATGGTTTCAGGTTATAATGATGATGTGAACGTTCGAATTCTTTCGGCGATGTTGTTACAGTAAATGGTGCGAATATGGTTTCAGATTATTATTACGACTGGTGTTCGAACCCCGATACTGACATTTTCACTGTGTGTAATACTGATATGGCTGCAGATTATACTGTTCGGTGTTCAAACCCAAGCAACGTCACTGTTACTGAATGTGATGCTGATATAATTTCAGGTTATAATGATTTGTGTTCAAAGCTCTGTAGCGCTCTTGTTACTGTGTGTGATACTGACAACTTTTCAGATGCAAATGATTGACGTTTGTATCCCAGCAAAATTTTCACAGTGCGTGATACTAACAGAGGTTCAGACTATAACGATTCGTGTTAGAATTCCAGCAGCAAAGTTATTACTGTGTGTAATATTGATATGTTTTCAGCTGGTAATGATGGGCCTGACAGAGATCTTGTTTCTGTATGTGATACTGACATGGTTTCAGCTTAAAATGATTCGCCATTGAACCCCTGCATCGATGCTGTACAGTGTGTGATAATGGCATAGGTTCAACAAATGATAGTTGATGTTCGAACCATTGTAGCGTTGTTGCTACTGTGTGTGACACTGACATGGTTTCATGTAATAGCGACGTGCTTTACTTTACCAATGACTCATGTTCGAATCTCAACGGCGATGTTGTTAGTATGGGTGATACCGTGAATGGTTCAGATAATAATGAGTTTTCTCGTGTTTGTGAGATTTCTGTGTTTGATCGTGCTTCGACAGGTTGTGAAGTAGGCATGAATATAGCGTCTTCCTGGCAAATCAGTCTGCTTTGTGGTCGTGAGGTTATGTCACGTGTGGAATGTGGATGTATGCATGGAAGTTCGGGGTTGGTGGTTTCGGATCATGCGGGTGATGAGGTGTGTTCTCGTCAATCGGAGAATGAGTCGTGGGAGGTTTGTGGGGGTGGGGCGAGTGGTATCGGATTGGATCACGTTTACACTGGATTCACTGAATTGTTATTTGAGGCACCAATTTCATCAGATGATACCGATGACGGAACTTAGTGATTTCCGTTGACAACTCTGTTTGGAGTAATGATTATTCTTCATATCAAGAAAATCACCAGAAGGCTTTTTCTTTTTTTTTTTGTATTATGCATTGGAACGTGAATAGTTTGATGTAAACAATTTTTTATAATGATTTTGTTTCTTTTGTGTCATTCTTTCATTTTGTTTGCTTGGTCGAAACTTTTGTTGATAGTATTGATTCGGATATCTTTACAGGATACAAGGCTTTTTTGCCAACCAGCTAAGAAGGTATCAAATGCTGGGGGCCTCGGGTGGTGGTGTCATTTGTCTCATCAGAAATGAGTTTATGTCTTTTGTGAAGCAGATCAAAGTGAGTACTGGAAACTTTCTGTTGTTTGTCAGTAACGAGAGCCTGTTTGGCGTGGAAAAGGATGTGTTGTATGTCTGTACATACGTACTACCCGAGGGTTCTCTGTATTATAACTATCTGGGAGCGGATGGGGATGGGATGCCTTGCTGGGAAACTGTTTATTTGGTAATACCCTTGTAGATAATGACTATTTTGTGCTTCTTCCTGGTGATCTTAGTGATCGTACCTCTTACATCTCGCCGCCTGTGTCTGTTGAAAATGATCTTTATTGTCCACATTCTAAAAGAAATATTGCAAACATTACAAGAAATTCACAGGATTCTGGTATGAATGGATTTGGTAAGTCCTTGCTAAACATGTGTACTGCGTTAAACTTGTGCATTATGAATGGTAGTGTTATGGCGCCCTTGAAAGACGCTGCACATACATTTGTTCTCAGCAAGATAGCAATAGATATGCTTTCTGTGTAGCCGGAAGGGATGATAAGAATCTGTTATTCTATAGGAAAATAAATGCATAATCGTACAATCATTTACACACTGATAGCTTCTACAAATAGTCAAAAGATTTCTGGGAAACTATCCATCACATTTGACCAAAAAAGGAAAACGTAAGAAACCAAATTACGGTAGATGATTGGTTGAAACATTTTGAAATGCTGCTAGAAAAAGATGATGATGTTACTTCTCCTCCGGAAAATGAGGAAATAGATAATGATATAGATGATGATGATGATGATTTCTTTAACAGACCAATTTCTGAAGATGAAGTTGTGCTTGCATTAAGAAAACTTAAACTCCAAAAAGCTGCAAGACCCGACGGTGTTATTGGCGAAATGTTAAAACGTGCGAGTGCATTCGTTGTTCCTTTCTTTGTACAATTTTTGAATGTTCTTTTCAAGAAAGGATTCTACCCAGATGGTCGGCCTGAATCGATTATTTTGCCTTTTATAAGAAAGGAAATGCCATCATCCGGGGAATATCGTGGTATGTTAGTGTGATACAAGCAGTAAAGTATATGGTATAATTATTAACAATCGCACACAGGCCTGGGTAACAGAACATAATATTATGGAGAATATCAGGCTGGGTTTAAAGCTGGTTACTCTACTATAGATCAATTGTTTACACTGCTGGCACGGGTTCAAAAACAATTTTGTAATAATCAAAAACTTGTTGTTGCCTTTGTTGATTTTCAGAAATGTTTTGATACTATTAATAGAAACTTACTATAATCGGTTTTGCTGAAAAATGGAATGAAAGAAAAACGTTTTCGTTGTATTAAAAGTATGTATATTAGTGTGAAGGCTCGTATTAGGTGTGGTGCTACTCTTACTAATCAGCTGTCTTGCTCGTCTGGGATGAAGCCTGGAGACATATGCAGTCCAATCCTTTTTTTCATGATCTGTGAATGAATTGGCTATAGAGGTAATCGATTATGGCGGACATGTTGTTAGTTTTTTGTTCGGTTCGCTTGAATTGTTTATCCTTTTACTGGCTGACGATGTTGTCCTTATTTCCGAGACTATCACTGGTTTTGCAAACACAGTTAAACAGTTTACAGAGAGCATCCTCTCCACTTTGCTAAAAGGTGAATATGGATAAGAATAATATTGTTGTGTTCAGAAAAGATGGTTATCTCGGTGTGAGGGAGGTGGGTATATGATGGCAATATGATGCCTGTGGTGAATACGTATAAGTATATAGGTGTTTATGTTTTTTTTTCAACAAGATTAAGTTTTTCTGTGGCATGCAGGAATATGGCCAGCAAGGCAAAATGGGTACTTTTGAGTATAATGCAGAGGTTACGTCAGTGCAATCATTATTCTGTGGATGTTTTTCACAAACGTTTTTGATGCTCAGATACAACCGGTAATACAGCATGATTCTGAACTATAGGGGATGGAAAAAAGCTGCTCAGTACTGTGAAAAGGTCCACTTGTTTGCTTTTAGAAATGTTTGTCTGTTGATATGGGAACACCAAATGATCTTGTGTATAATGAATTAGGCAGATTTCCAATAACTATTAACTCTATTGTTCGATGTATCGCTACTGGTTAAAGTTAGTACGAATAGATGAACATAGGCTACCAAAGAAACGAAAACGTTTAATGCTGTTATATTTAGATCAGAGAGGCAAAAAGAACTGGGTGACAAATGTAAGATTATGACTGTTTCAGTATGGCTTTGGATATGTACGGCTGAAACCAAGGTGTTGGAGGTGCAAATGAATTTTTTTGACTTTGTTTAAGCAGCGACTTATTGATTGTAGATGGCAAAACTCGCAAGATCATGTGGGCAGCAGTGAGCGTTATTCAATGCACAGAATGTTTTGTAATTGTATGAACTGTACTCTAAAATACTTACAATTAGAAATGGAGAGACACTTAAAACATATGATGTCATTGTTTCGTTTTGGTGTATCAGACCTTGCTGTTCATTACTATAGATACAGGAATCCTACATTTAATGATCTGCTATGTCCATTCTGTAAGAATATCAAAGAAAATGAAGTGCATGTTGTTTTATGTTGTCCATTTTACGATAAATTAAGAAAACAGTTGATCGCTCCAAAATATTGCAGAATAGCAAGTGCTTTCCATCTCAATCTATTGTTATCCTCTGTTAATGCCAAAACAGTAGAAAAACTTTCCATTTACTTGTAAAAAGCTTCTAATGCAAGAGAGATTACAATTTCTAAATTGATTTATAATTAAAAGAGAGTAGATGATGAAATGTATAGTTGGTCTTTATGTTTTCTTTCTTTCTGCCGGAAATCGTAAAGTTCTTGTTGCTTTTCTGTGTACACACACCCCTTCTAAGGGCGCTTGTCCCTACTGGAATAAAATATCATTGCCATTGTTATTCTCTCTCTCTCTCTCTCTCGCAAGAGAGAGAGAGAGAGAGAGAGAGAGAGAGAGAGAGAGAGAGAGAGAGAGAGAGAGAGAGAGAGAGAGAGAGAGAGATGGGGCGGGAGGGGAGCCAGAGGGGAAAGGGAAGCTACCTTTCGGTTTTGCCCTTTGATTCTTCATCACTTACTTGAAGTCCACCTGTCACCTTGTCTTCATTCTTCTTTCTCTCTCATCTATTGCATTTATATTTTCAGTCCATCTAGCATGCTGAAGCATCCCTTGGCATGATGCAAAACATTCAATAGTGGGAGAAAACAAGTGCAGGCTAACAACTCCTCAATCAAAAAGAGAATGAGAATGAAAAATCAGCGAAATATCTCATGAATGTAAAATCCTTCACTAGCACCCTATGGAGACTATGCTACGCATGTGTATATTGTGTGTTTGGTCATCCTCTCTCTCTCTCTCTCTCTCTCTCTCTCTCTCTCTCTCTCTCTCTCTCTCTCTCTCTCTCTCTCTCTCTCTCAAATAAATAGTGAACTGAAGAATGTCAAATTGAAAAAAAAAAAAAAAAATCATTTGGAAAGAAAAGAAAAGGAAGAAAAGAAAAAAAGTCTGCGACTGGATGATCCAGTTTTTTTTTGTTTGTTTTGTTTGTTTTTTTTTTTTTTTCGTTTTTTGTCGATTAAATGTAAACGAATTGGGAAGCAGTTTACAAATTGTTCCTAAACTGGGGGCCGGAATAGCTCAGTGGTAGAGCACCGGACTCGTAATCCTGGGGTTGCAGGTTCGAATCTCTGCCGAGCCGTTTCGGTACAGGGTTTTTTTTTTTCCCTCGGAGTTAACATGGTTCTGACTCCATTTCCCATACAGTCCTTCGAATGAGACTTTACAACAAGGTTCCGTGTGTGAACGCACGCATAACATCTTGCACACACGTAAAATCCCATCACCAACTTTCGGAAGAGAAGGCCAGTTGGCCGTTGGTATGGATGACACGTTACACCAAGCATGCACATTCCCTGAAGCTGGAGCATGGCTGCCTTAATGGTGGGATTAAAAAAATGGTCATGCACACAAAACTCCACTCCCTTTGACGGGCAGAGATGGGTTTGATACTTACTTGCCTGTCTATATGGGGAGTTTCCGCAGGAGTATCAGCCTGTGTACAGAGAAGAAGAAGAAGTTGAAGTTCCCAAACGAGGTGGTGTGTTCAATAGCATTCGAACTGATGTTTGGCTTTTACATTTTAAGAATATTCTTACAAACAAGTGGATAATACAGAGTTACAAGATAAGTATGATTATCAAGATGAGGATAATGAAGAGAGATGGTTTAATCAGCCAGTTACGGAAGAACTTATTGTGCATTGGAGAAATTGAAACATTCAGAATCAGGGTGGTACAATAGGTGAATTTTTGAAGTATTCCACAAATAGCGTTGTTATATTTTTGGTCAAGTTCTTCAGTGTCCTATTTGATAAAGGTGTATATCATGAACAGTGGAAAGGATCCATAATTTGTACATAACATAAAAAGGGAGACGTAGATGATCAGATTAATTATAGGGGCATGTCACTGATTAATGTGTGCAGTAAGATTTACAGCTCAATAATTAATGCAAAACTGCAAAAATGACAAGAAGAAAATAGTACCACTGGTAATTATCAAGCTGGATTTGAAATGCAAAAATGACAAGAAGAAAATAGTACCACTGGTAAGTAACAGGCTGGAATTGTACATAGTTATTTAACAATTTATCATATCCTTATATTTTTGGCGGTAGTGCAAAAGTAATTGCCCAAGAATAAGTTATATGTTGCATTATAGATTTTGAAAAAAGCTTTCGGTTCCATATCAAGAAAACGTTTGTAGCCAATGCTTATCAAAAATGGAATGTCGGATAAAATGTGTACCTGTATAAGAAGAACGGATGAGGATCACGTTAAAGCAAAAGTTAGAAATAAGATTTCATAGCTTGTTCAAATGGGGTAATACAAGGAGATGTATGTAATTCAGTTTCGTTTTCTGTGTTTATTATTGAACTTGTTTGAGACGTAACTGAAATAAAAAGATTTGTATTGTATTTTCTTCTGATTTCATCTACTTGTTTATCTTATTATTTGCAGATGATATTGATTTGATGACAGACACATTGGTCGGACTACAAGCTCAGTTAAATAGTCTGTATACAGCATCCAGTTATGTGGAAATGACAGTAAATATGAATAAAAATAATGCTAGAGTTTCCAGAAAAGGTAGTTATTTATCTCCAAGGGGAAAATTGATATCTGGTACAACAGAAGTGGAAACCGTTACACACATATGGTGTTAAAATGTTATTAGTTGTAGATATAAGAACGACGAATTTTCTTGTATGGTTATCTGGGTAGATACCCTATACACGTACGTTGCATTGGATTTGGTTAAAACTGACTCGTATGGGGGAACATAATAATATCACCATTTATGGAGTAAAAAAATGTTGTTTTCTCTTGACGAAAAGGGGACGAATACGTGGATTACACATGTTCGTTCAACTTGAGACAAACATGAGGTTTCTTATATTGGATAGTCACGGTGTAGAATCGCTTCAATGTTTATTGAAACATTTAGACAGAGAATAATTAATTGCAGGTGACAGGAATGGGGCAAAATCTATGTTGTCTTTTTTGTGTCCAACTTAAGTGATTTAAGAAAAGAGCTAATCCAAGAAAATGTTACATGAATCCATGTAAGTTCAGGTTCTGCCTTTTACTTTCAACATCTATCTTTATAACGATGCAAAATATGTCATCGTACTTGTGTAAAGCCTTTGCAAGATGTGCAGCCGTTGCATTGTCCTGTTAGAAATGAATTTCACTGTATGTAACTATCGTTGTAACTGTATCGTGATTGAGTTCCCATCAGAATGGGCCAGTGGCCTTCTGATTAAAGAATCGATTGATTGATTGATTGATTCTCCCCCCCCCCCTCTCTCTTCTTTCTCTCTCTCACTCTCTCTCTTTCTCTGTGTCTGTCTCTGTCTCTCTCTCTCTCTCCCCATGCATGTTCACCTGCGGGAACACAGAGGCAAGCTGTGTGTGTGTGTGTGTGTGTGTGTGTGTGTGTGTGTGTGTGTGTGTGTGAGAGAGAGAGAGAGAGAGAGAGAGAGAGAGAGAGAGAGAGAGATGCCATAGTTATATGTGGGTGCATGACCACAGAAAGAGTACAATCAACAGGCATACAAAGAGACACAAGCAGGTGAGCCTTCCAGCGACAAGTGCTTTTGAAAGTTGTGGCCCTTTGCTTGCTGAACTGTCTGATTTATGTTGAGCAAGTTTGATTTGTTTTCAAGACAGCTGAAGCCACTGTGAATTCTGGGAGGGAGTTTCCCAGTCGGAAACGTCAAGCACCTCGTCATAGTTCAATGGTTGCTTATAAAACTACAGCGATCCTCGACTGTGTAGCATTGCATGAACAGGCTGCGTTCGATTTGGTTTTGTTGTCAGAATCGGAGACTGATACTGATCACAGAAATAATCAGCACGTGCAATGTACCAAACAAACAAAATCTCAAAAGACAGTCGACTTCTTTGACAACTGGATTGAAAATCAGCCATCAGGAGAATGGAGCCCTTTCAGGGGAGATAATTCAGGGTGCTGTTCAATAACAATAAAGGAGATTTCAACTCCAAAAATTCAAGTGGAATATCATTCCAATCCACGACAAACTTTAGATAAATGTTTTTTTATAAAAGGAAAAACACATTCATTTTCATGAGTCTATTAAAGATAATCAAACATAAGAAATTTATCAGGTTTATATTTCACGGCCATCAATGAACAAAATTCAAATTTCATTTTTTAGTATAGTTTCTTTTAATTCAGCGTTTCAATACGTTCAAAACTCACTCCAGCGCATTTTGCGCTTATACTTCGTCGTGTTAAAATTCAGTTAGACTAGAATACTATCACACCATACAAGAATTCGGTCGTCAAAAAACAATAGACCTGTACAAAGCCGTCTGTCCACTTATCTAAGTATAAGACAGCACTCGTCACCAAGGAATACTGGCTTTTTCATACTTGTTTCTTTATCAATTTAGGGCTAATCCCAATCAACCGCAACATTGCCATACTCTCCCGAACATCAAAACACTGCATTCGATTTTTGCATGCTAGAATAACCAATTTTATTTCACGTGGCTTTTCAGCTTCATCACAGAATAATGACAGTGAGACCAAGGATTCATTTGATAATCATCTTAACGAAGTTTTCGTTGTACAATCTATGATCAAAACAAGTGTATTAGCGATATTCTGTTTTTGTTTATGAAAATGCTGTGAAATTTTGGTACAGGTGTGTAAACTACTAGTATCATACTAAATGAAAATTAGTTTGCCTGTAACCATATGATTAGTTTTAAACCCAGTGTTACTAGGTCATATTCAGGAGAGTTAATTTTTGCTTCAGTAATGATGCTGTGTTGACACCTCACCCCCCATCCCGACCTTCATTCTCTCCGACTACAGACATATTCTTCTTCCATTGATAAGGAGCCAGTGAAGGGGGGGGGGGGGGGGGGGGTGGAGAAGAGTGGACAAAAATAATGGAAAATAAGGAAAATGTATGTGGTCTTAATTGGAGCAGACGATATAGATCAAACTGCATTTGTATACAGCATACAACAAGTAGTTGACAACTGCATATTATCCAGCATTTAAGAAAATGACAGATTAAACTAGCCTTTTATTGTGTTGTTGAAAATGTCTCATTTCCAAACCATATTCTGCTTTTACTACAGAGTAAAATACTTTGAAATAAAATACTTTGAAATAAACGAGGGCAATGTGTGTGTGTGTGTGTGTGTGTGTGTGTGTGTGTGTGTGTGTGTGTGTGTGTGTGTGTGTGTGTGTGTTTGACTTCATCAGGCATTGGCGACTGGTCAGTCGTATGGACACATGGACAAGAGCAGCTGCTACAGACATCCCGAGTGGGTGGTACAAGTATCTGTAACATCATCAACCGTCATTAATGTTAACAATGGTAATGGTAATAATGATACTACTACTACTACTACTACTACTACTACTACTACTACTACTACTAACAACAACAACAACAACAACAACAATAATAATGATCATAATAGTAACCAACATCATCATCATCAATATATTGCTTTTCTTAGTCTCATACTCAGAGATTTTATCATTAAAGACACGCATTTACACACACACACACACACACACACACACACACACACACACACACACACACACACACACACACACATACACACGCGCGCGCGCGCGCACACACACACACACACACACACACACACACACACACACACACACACACATACACACACACACGCGCCTGCACGCACATGCACACCACACACGCGCGTGCACGCACACACACACACACACACACACACACACACACACACACACACACACACACACACACACACACACACACACATGTGCACACGTACGTCCGCTCTCTCTCCTACGGACACACAGAGACGCGTAATTTTTTTTTTTTCTTTCTTTTTTTCTTCTTTCTTTCTTCCTTTAGTTTTTTCTCCATTGAATGTCTGATATCAAACAATTGTTCTTTTGAACCTCTGAATACAAGCTGTCGCCTATTGAAAGGGCTTGCCGCCCACGCAAACACACCAAGTTTTGAGATTGTGATTGCACGAACGTTCCTCATTTTGATAAATATGAGTCTAGGTTAGGTCATCACATCGTATCTTTACCATGATAACAAGTCGAGGGCTTTTTCAAAAAGCCAAAAAAAAAACGGAACATAAGATTACGATTTATCGAAAATCGTTTCTGAATAAACACAAGAACAGTAAACATATGGCCGATAGCAGAGTAACCCCTATTGGAACCAGCTTGATGCGCGCGCGCGCGTGTGTATGTGTGTGTGTGTGTGTGTGTGTGTGTGTGTGTGTGTGTGTGTGTGTGTGTGTGTGTGTGTGTGTGAGAGTGAAAGAGAGAGAGAGAGAGAGAGAGAGAGAGAGAGAGAGAGAGGGGAGAGAAGGGGAAGAAGAAGAAGAAGAGAAAACGTGTGTATTGTATGGTTTGTACCCATAAATAAACAAAAAACCATACTGATTTATTACAGAGGGAACTGAGGGAGAAGGGAAGGAGAGAGGCTGGTTGGAGGTTGGAGGTAGACAGCTAGAACACACACACACACACACACACACACACACACACACACACACACACACACACACACACACACACACAAACAGCGCATGCACGCACACATACACATGCACTGAAAAAAAAATGGCTGCTTAGATTGCTGCGATCCAGACGTCCTTACCATCCACACAGCAAATGCCATAAGCAACACAGCGGCCCTGGATGTTGCCTGGGTTGTTCAGCGCAGTTCGTCACCAATGACCTGGCAAGGAATAGTATCCTCGTCCTCTTCACTGCACCTGTTCGCTTCTGCGGTTCCCATTTCGCATCCTCCAGCTCCACAGCAGATATGGGGGGGCCCCACACACTGGCCAAAGCTACAGGACGTGCACTGCAACAGTCCAGGGTTATTTACAGAATCATTCTGCCACAGTGGAGAAGTGGTTAGAAACGCCAACTCCCGGCTGGGAGCTTGTGGGTACGATTCCCATCACAGCCCTTAATTTGTCTTTCTGCCTCCACTTGCTCCTGCCCGGAATAGAGTTTGTCATGAGCTCAATTGGAAAGTCCGATCAACTTAGCGGATGAGGGATTATGGAAATGAATATTTTTTTTTTTTACAATTGATGGAGTTTATGTTTCTTTATTCAGGTCTGCGGACGCCAAATTGAACGCTCTCTCTCTCTCTCTCTCTCTCTCTCTCTCTCTCTCTCTCTCTCTCTCTCTCTCCCTCTCTCTCTCTCTCTCTCTCTCTCTCCCCAATGTGTGTGTGTGTGTGTGTGTGTGTGTGTGTGTGTGTGTGTGTGTGTGTGTGTGTTTTCGTGTGTGAGGGAGAGAATGAGAAAGAGAGAGAGAGGGAGGGAGGGAAAAAACGAGAGATGGTGAGGGAAAGTGGGTACTTGAGCGTCCTTCTGATTAAGAATTTGACATCATAAACATCTAAAAAGTTGTTTTGATTGTAGCTCAGTCAATTGTGTCAATGGCCAAACAGAGACACTTTTTGTCCAATGTTGCCCATACCCAGCGCCAATATTGTGCATACTTTTCTAATGTACACACTAGAAATGAACCAGTCCAGTCACTCTACACTTCCACCACCCCCCACACAAAATCAACCATGTCAAAGTCCTGGCACCTGGGCATCATAGAGTGACAACTTTAAGCGCCTGATACAGGAGTCTTATCTTATTGCCAGACTCGGAATCCTCCACCCTCATGGCATCAACATCCAAAAGCAGCATGTACCTATCTACCAGCTCAATACCAGCCTGCAGTATCCTCCATCAACACACACACACACTACCATACTTCCCAATATTTTCCTCAGATATAAGTTACAACCATCTTCCTTTCCTGTTTGTCTGCATCTCTCCATTTACTACATCAAACTACACATTCTCCTTACTTTTTTCTCCTGTTCCAATAGTAATGTTAGGCTTTTCCTCATAAATCATTCAATTCCTTTCCAGCCACTATCATCATTACTATCACACTATGATCATAATCCAGTGGCACAGTTGTTTTTTTTTTCATTAATAATTTCTATTCCTTTCCACCAACTTTATTATTAACAACATTACTTCTACCATATTAATATCATTACTATTCTGTCCTATACCAAAAAATGTCTGAACCATCTTCCCTCAATGACTACCGCCCAGTCGTTCTAACATCCATTGTGATGAAGTGTTTCAAAAGAGCAAATACTCAGTCACTTCCTCAATGATACAGTCAGTCATCAAGATCCGTATCAGTTTGCATACAAACGCAACGATGCACAGACGATGCCACTCTCACACTTTTACATAATGCTTACACTCACCTGGAGAAAACAGATTCTTTTGTTCGTATTCTTTTTATTGATTTTTCACCAGCTTTTAATACCATCCCTC
>JADBJO010009503.1:54703-57203 GCA_016801955.1 Conus betulinus | reverse complement strand
AAGATAAGTGATTGCTCGTTCTTCGTCTTCATTGTCCTGAGTGTGTTTAGCTTGCCTTAGGAAATAAGTAAATACATACATACATACATACATAAGTACAGAAGTAAATAAACAGGTAAATAAATAGATATATAAATAAATAGATTAATAAGCATCCCAAATGACCATATGCAGTCAGGAAAAATAACCAAGAAACTACAAAGACAGATGACATACATTTTGTGTTGTGTTGCAGATTGTTGCAACACACACAAAACCTAAACTAATCTGTTACAATAAGACATCACAGGATGACGCAAAGGATGATAAAAAAAATGTCTAACTTATTAAAAAAAAAAAAAAAAACAAACAACAAACAAAACTAAGCTACGAGTGAACGAATTACAAAGTAATCGATGGCTAATTAACCAGTCAATCAGCCAGCCAAATAATTCACAAGATTTTGGTAAGCTGACTAACCAAACAAAATGAATGTTTTATCAGATAGACAAAAAGAAAACAAACAAACAAGAGAGGCACAGAAAACAAACAAATAACAGATAAATAAATGATGATGCCAATCCAGTGGGAGTAGAATCTCTACAGTGAATCTTCTGACTAGGTGGAGGGCAGGGTTGGGGATGGACAGGGGGCCGGGCGATGGGCAGAGGAAGGAGCATCTCTCTCTCTCTCTCTCTCTCTCTCTCTCTCTCTCTCTCTCTCTCTCTCACACACACACACACACACACACACACACACACACACACACACAGAGATGGCGCACACCTACGCCGACACATACCAGTGAGTCACGCTAGCACTCCACACGGCGACGACCCCTGGGCCCAGGCCAAGGAGACTGTGAACACTTTTTGGATGATTTTGCGTGGCAAAATTGCTTCTCGCGTAATATCCGTGTGATCTAAACGGTGTCCACTATCGGACAACTCGCCCATTGGGATTTGAAAAAGGAGGACATGGAGACAGAGGGGGAACTTACCTGCAGCTCTTTTAATTGTTGGCTAGTGGGCTGCAAAGACAGCAGCCAGACACGATACACAAATTGACCCTCATGTCAGCTATTTGGGGCTCATCTGCACTATCTGATGTGTAATTAAAATTTTATTTCTCTGCGGTTCTCTCATGGACTAAGCCACAGAATGTTTAAAATCAAAGAGCTCAAGTCCAGTTTCCTTTTTTAATTCCTAATTTAGTATTAAGGATCAACATACCTATTTAGTAAGGTAAGTTTAAAATGATTTTTAAGAGGCAGCTTAAACAGATTTTTAAGGCTGAACGAGCCAATCAAATTGTAATACTACCATATCATACTACTTGGATGAATCTCTGTCGAGGTGCGATATATAGTTTCCCATGTGCACACAGACAGGTACGCTGACAGGCAGGCCAATACATGCAGTCTGTCATTCAGCTACCTCAAAAACTCTTTCAAAGCTCAGACAGAAGGTAATGACCAGATAATGGATCGACACCACAGAGATCTTTAGAAGAAGAAGAAGAGAGGAGGAGGAGGAGGAGGAGGAGGAGCAGGAGGTGCGGGAGGAGGAGGCGGGAGGAGGAGGAGGAGAAGAAAAGGAGGAGGAGAAGAAAAGTCAGAGGAGAAGAAGAGTAGGAGGAGAAGAAGAGAGACGAGGAGGAGGAGGAGGAGGAGGAGGGAAGGGGAGGAGAACGAAGGAGCAAAGAGCATGCGGAATATAACACACGTAGAAACTTTCAAAGTCAATCACTCTTTTGCCATCTGGATGGATTAACAGATAGATTTCACAGTCAGAGAAAGTTTGTTAAAAAGGAAGATAGAAAGAAGCAGTGCACTATCACTGACCGCCTTGGCAGGTTGTCTTTCGTCCACATCTCTCTTGCCACCTGTTTGGGCAGTTTCTGATAAAGCAAGCCTGGGTAGTGAGCAGTAGCAGCAGCAGCAAAACACAGCACCAACGTCAGCCGTCCCATCTGCATGGCTGAACGCGTCATTCTGTTCTGTAATCTGTCCTAGTTTAAGACCCCTTGAGTGTGAGTCCACATCTGTTGACAGCACTGCTTTATAAATCCTATAACTTTGGGTTGACACGTGGCGCTAGGGTGGGGGTGGGGGGGGGGTGGGGGACAGGGTGGAGATGGGGAGCGGAGGCGGGTGTCGAGGAACGCGATCATTCAGTTGGTTGTCGAGGGACCACATGTCTCGGGGGGACTGATCGGAGCGTAGGGACGGGACGGGGTGGGGTGGGGGGGGAAGGGGGGGAGGGTTATGATTTTCGTTTATCCTCCATTCGTAAACCAGATCCCCGTATGTTGTGAGGATAGAGTTGAGTGGGTACGTTCCTTTCCACCCCCATGTTGCAGGGACCAACAGCTGTCGGCGGCACAGTGTGGTACAGTGGAAATAGTATGTGCCAGCGTTGAGTGTGACTGCTGGGAATTCCTTTTTTTTTTCTGTATATGTCCGTCTGTCATACATACATGGATAAAGAGACAAGACAGCCTCTCTCTTCCCGTTTCTGTT
>JADBJO010009503.1:46777-49196 GCA_016801955.1 Conus betulinus | reverse complement strand
GGATGTTGATTGGGATCGTCGTCGTCAGTATCATCACCATCACCATCATCAATATCATCATCATCATCATCATTATTACTACAACAACTGTTATTGTTCTTGTTGTTGCCGGGCGTTCTTGTTCTTGTTCTTGTTCTTGTTCTTGTACTCCCAGTTCTTATAGAATGGGAACGAAGAAATGCTCTGTGTGTGTGTGTGTGTGTGTGTGTGTGTGTGTGTGTGTGTGTGTGTGTGTGTGTGTGTGTGTGTGTGTGTGTGTGTGTGTGTGTGTGTGTGTGTGTGTGTGTCCGTCCGTCCGTTCGACCGTGGTCAAAAATGTGTTCCACTCGCTCCAGACAAAACTACTGGGCCGACCCGACCTTTCTGAAATTTGTAGGTATGTTCATTATGCGTCACGGATGATGCCCGATGTTTTAGTTTACTGTCATAGCCGTTACTAACGGCTGTAATGACCTGTAACGGTTCTTCTTTTTCATGGAATATATAAGAAAGTACTTGGCCGATCTTTGTGAAAATTAGCAGGTATGTTCATAATGGGTCACGGATGATGCCCGTGTTTTAGTTTACCCGGTTATAACCGTTACTAACGGCTGTAACGGCATGTAACGGTTCTTCTTTTTCATGGAATTTATAAGAAAGTACTTGGCCGATCTTTGTGAAAATTAGCAGGTATGTTCATAATGGGTCCCGGATAATGCCCGATGTTTTAGTTTATCCCGTTTATAACCGTTACTAACGGCTATAACGGCCTGTAACGGTTTTTTCTTCTTAATGGAATATCTCAGAAAGTACTTGGCCGAGCTTTCTGAAAATATGTAGGTATTTTCATAATGGGTCACGAATAATGCCCGATGTTTTAGGTTACCATTATAGCCGATACTAACGGCTGTAACGGCATGTAACTGTTTTTCTTCTTCATGGAATAATAAGAAAGTACTTGGCCAATCTTTGTGAAAATTAGCGGGTTTGTTCATTATGGGTCACGAATAATGTTCGATGTTTTAATTTACCGCTATAGCCGTTACGAACGGCCTTAACAGCCTGTAACGGTTTCTTTTCTTCCTGAAATATCTCAGAAAGTACTTGGCCGATCTTTGTGAAAATAGCAGGTATGTTCATTATGGGTCACGGATGATGCCCGATCTTTTAGTTTATCGTTATAGCCGGTTACTAACGGCTGTAACGGCCTGTAACGGTTTTTTTTCTTCTTTATGGAACATCCCAGTTAGTACTAGGCCAATCTTTGTGAAAATTAGCAGGTATGTTCACTATGGGTTACGGATGATGCCTGATGTTTTAGTTTGCCGTTATAGTCTTACTAACGACTATAACAGCTTATAACGTTTTTTTCTTCTTTATGAAAATCTCAGAAAGCACCTTGTCGATTTTTCTGAAAATTTGTAGGTATATTCATTATTGGTGACGGATAATGCCCGACGTTTTAGTTTGCCGTTATAGCTGTTACTAACGGCTGTAACGGCCCCTAACTGTTTTTCTTCTTTATGGAATATCTCAGAAAGTACTTGGCCGACCTTTATGAAAATTAGCAAACATCTTCATTATGAGTCACGAATGATGCCCAATATTTTAGTTTACTCCGTTATAGCCGTTACTAACGGCTATAACGGCCTGTACGTTTTTTCTTCTTATGGAATATCTCAGAAAGTACGTGGCCGATCTTTGTGAAAATTTGTAGATACGTTCATTATGGGTCACGATTAATGAGCGATGTTTTAGTTTAACCGTTATATCCGTTACTAACGGCTGTAACGGCCTGTAACGTTTTTTCTTCTTTATGGAATATCTCAGAAAATACTTGGCCGACCTTTGTAAATATTAGCAGGTATGTTCATTATGGGTCACAGATGATGCCTGATGTTGTAGTTTGCCCCGTCATAGCCGTTACTAACGGCTGTAACGGCCTGTAACAGTTTTTTTCTTCTTTATGGAATATCTCAGAAAGTACGGGGCCGATCTTTCTGAAAATTAGCAGGTATGCTCCTTGTATGTCACGGATCATGCCCGAAGTGTTATTTAACCGTTATAGCCGTTAATAACGGCCATAACAGCCCATAACGGTTTTCCTTTTTTAAAAGAATATCTCCGAAAGTACTTGGACGATCTTTCTGAAAATTTGTAGGTATGTTCAACATGGGTCACGGATGATATCCGGTGTGCTATGTTACCGTTGTGGCCGCTACGAATGGCCATAACGGCCCATAATGGTTTTTCTTCTTTATAGAATATCTCGAAAGTACTTGACTAGTCTTTCTGAAAACTTGAAGGTATGTTTTTTTTTTTTTTTTTTTTTTTTCTGTCCCAACCTCTGCGCCACCTCAGAGGCAGTGCACCCACGCTGCTCATTCCGACACCCCGTCCACAGCTACAGCCCGGTCGGCCCCGCCGCAGACCCGGTACC
>JADBJO010009503.1:21777-36777 GCA_016801955.1 Conus betulinus | reverse complement strand
CGGTATCATTACTAGCTTTGATACTGACATGGTTTCAGGTTATAATGATGATGTGAACGTTCGAATTCTTTCGGCGATGTTGTTACAGTAAATGGTGCGAATATGGTTTCAGATTATTATTACGACTGGTGTTCGAACCCCGATACTGACATTTTCACTGTGTGTAATACTGATATGGCTGCAGATTATACTGTTCGGTGTTCAAACCCAAGCAATGTCACTGTTACTGAATGTGATGCTGATATAATTTCAGGTTATAATGATTTGTGTTCAAAGCTCTGTAGCGCTCTTGTTACTGTGTGTGATACTGACAACTTTTCAGATGCAAATGATTGACGTTTGTATCCCAGCAAAATTTTCACAGTGCGTGATACTAACAGAGGTTCAGACTATAACGATTCGTGTTAGAATTCCAGCAGCAAAGTTATTACTGTGTGTAATATTGATATGTTTTCAGCTGGTAATGATGGGCCTGACAGAGATCTTGTTTCTGTATGTGATACTGACATGGTTTCAGCTTAAAATGATTCGCCATTGAACCCCTGCATCGATGCTGTTACAGTGTGTGATAATGGCATAGGTTTCAACAAATGATAGTTGATGTTCGAACCATTGTAGCGTTGTTGCTACTGTGTGTGACACTGACATGGTTTCATGTAATAGCGACGTGCTTTACTTTACCAATGACTCATGTCGAATTCGAATCTCAACGGCGATGTTGTTGTTAGTATGGGTGATACCGTGAATGGTTCAGATAATAATGAGTTTTCTCTCGTTTGTGAGATTTCTGTGTTGATCGTGCTTCGACAGGTTGTGAAGTAGGCATGAATATAGCGTCTTCCTGGCAAATCAGTCTGCTTTGTTGGTCGTGAGGGTATGTCACGTGTGGAATGTGGATGTATGCATGGAAGTTCGGGGTTGGTGGTTTCGGATCATGCGGGTGATGAGGTGTGTTCTCGTCAATCGGAGAATGAGTCGTGGGAGGTTTGTGGGGGGGGTGGGGCGAGTGGTATCGGATTGGATCACGTTTACACTGGATTCACTGAATTGTTATTTGAGGCACTGATTTCATCAGATGATACCGATGACGGAACTTAGTGATTTCCGTTGACAACTCTGTTTGGAGTAATGATTATTCTTCATATCAAGAAAATCACCAGAAGGCTTTTTTTTCTTTTTTTTTGTATTATGCATTGGAACGTGAATAGTTTGATGTAAACATTTTTTATAATGATTTGTTTCTTTTGTGTCATTCTTTCATTTTGTTTGCTTGGTCGAAACTTTTGTTGATAGTATTGATTCGGATATCTTTACAGGATACAGGCTTTTTGCCAACCAGCTAAGAAGGTATCAAATGCTGGGGGCCTTCGGGTGGTGTCATTTGTCTCATCAGAAATGAGTTTATGTCTTTTTGTGAAGCAGATCAAAGTGAGTACTGTACTGGAAACTTTCTGTTGTTTGTCAGTAACGAGAGCCTGTTTCTTACATCTCGCCGCCTGTGTCTGTTGAAAATGATCTTTATTGTCCACATTCTAAAAGAAATATTGCAAACATTACAAGAAATAGTACAGGATACATGTGATGAATGGATTTGGTAAGTCCTCCGCTGATATTCATTTCAATGTAGCCTTGGAAAAAAAACATGTGAAAGTAGCTACTGCGAAAAAACTGTATTGTGCAACGGGAACCTGTTATGAATGGTATGAATAGTGTTATGGCGCCCTTGAAAGGACGAAATTGCTTCGTTCACATAAAGACATTTCGTTCTCAGCAAGATAGCAATAGATATGCTTTCTGTGTTAGCCGGAAGGGATGATAAGAATCTGTTATTCTATAGGAAAAAAAAAATGCATACTCGTACAATCATTACACACTGATAGCTTCTACAAATAGTCAAAAAGATTTCTGGGAAACTATCCATCAAATTTGTCCAAAAAAGGAAAACGTAAGAAACCAAATTACGGTAGATGATTGGTTTGAAACATTTTTGAAATGCTGCTAGAAAAAGATGTGATGTTACTCCTCCGGAAAAAATGAGGGGTAGATAATGATATAGATGATGATGATGATGATTTCTTTAACAGACCAATTTCTGAAGATGAAGTTGTGCTTGCATTAAGAAAACTTAACTCCAAAAAGCTGCAGAACCCGACGGTATTATTGGCGAAATGTTAAAAACGTGCGAGTGCATTCGTTGTTCCTTTCTTTGTACAATTTTTGAATGTTCTTTTCAAGAAAGGATTCTACCCAGATGGTCGGCCTGAATCGATTATGTTTGCCCTTTTATAAGAAAGGAAATGCCATTCATCCGGGGAATTATCGTGGTATGTTTGTGTGATACAAGCAGTAAAGTATATGGTATAATTATTAACAATCGCACACAGGCCTGGGTAACCAGAACATAATATTACTGGAGAATATCAGGGCTGGGTTTAAAAGCTGGTTACTCTACTACTAAGATCAATTGTTTACACTGCTGGCACGGGTTCAAAAAAACAATTTTGTAATAATCAAAAACTTGTTGTTGCCTTTGTTGGATTTTCAGAAATGTTTTGATACTATTAATAGAAACTTACTATAAATCGGTTTTGCTGAAAAATGGAATGAAAGAAAAACGTTTTCGTTGTATTAAAAGTATGTATATTAGTGTGAAGGCTCGTATTAGGTGTGGTGCTACTCTTACTAATCAGCTGTCTTGCTCGTCTGGGATGAAGCCTGGAGACATATGCAGTCCAATCCCTTTTTTCATGATCTGTGAATGAATTGGATATATAGAGGTAATCGATTATGGCGGACATGGTGTTAGTTTTTTGTTCGGTTCGCTTGAATTGTGTTTATCCTTTTACTGGCTGACGATGTTGTCCTTTCTTTCCGAGACTATCACTGGTTTGCAACACAGTTAAACAGTTTACAGAGAGCATCCTCTTCACTTTGCTAAAAGGTGAATATGGATAAGAATAATATTGTTGTGTTCAGAAAAGATGGTTATCTCGGTGTGAGGGAGGTGGGTATATGATGGCAATATGATGCCTGTGGTGAATACGTATAAGTATAAGTATATAGGTGTTTTGTTTTTTTTTTTCAACAAGATTAAGTTTTTCTGTGGCATGCAGGAATATGGCCAGCAAGGCAAAAATGGGTACTTTTTGAGTATAATGCAGAGGTTACGTCAGTGCAATCATTATTCTGTGGATGTGTTTTTCACAAACTTTTTGATGCTCAGATACAACCGGTAATACAGCATGATTCTGAACTATAGATGGGATGGAAAAAAAGCTGCTCAGTACTGTGAAAAGGTCCAAAGGTCCCCACTTGTTTGCCTTTAAGAAATGTTTGTCTGTTGATATGGGAACACCAAATGATCTTGTGTATAATGAATTAGGCAGATTTCCAATAACTATTAACTCTATTGTTCGATGTATTCGCTACTGGTTAAAGTTAGTACGAATAGATGAACATAGGCTACCAAAGAAAACGTATTTAATGCTGTTATATTTAGATCAAAAGAGGCAAAAAGAACTGGGTGACAAATGTAAGATTATGACTGTTTCAGTATGGCTTTGGATATGTACGGCTTGAACCAAGGTGTTGGAGGTGCAATGAATTTTTTTTGACTTTGTGTTAAGCAGCGACTTATTGATTGTAGATGGCAAAACTCGCAAGATCATGTGGGGCAGCAGTGAGCGTTATTCAATGCACAGAATGTTTGTGTAATTGTATGAACTGTACTCTAAAATACTTACAATTAGAAATGGAGAGACACTTGAAAAACATATGATGTCATTGTTTTCGTTTTGGGTGTATCAGACCTTGCTGTTCATTACTATAGATACAGGAATCTTACATTTAATGATGATCTGCTATGTCCATTCTGTAAGAATATCAAAGAAAATGAAGTTGCATGTTGTTTATGTTGTCCTTTTACGATAAATTAAGGAAAACAGTTGATCGCTCCAAAATATTGCAGAATAGCAAAGTGCTTTCCATCTCAATATTGTTATCCTCTGTTAATGCCAAAACAGTAGAAAAACTTTTCCATTTACTTGTTAAAAAGCTGTTTAATGCAAGAGAGATTACAATTTCTTAAATTGATTTATAATTAAAAAGAGAGTAGATGATGAAATGTATAGTTGGTCTTTATGTTTTCTTTCTTTCTGCCGGAATCGTTAAAGTTCTTGTTGCTTTTCTGTGGTACACCACCCCTTCTAAGGGCGCTTGTCCCTACTGGAATAAAATATCATTGCCATTGGTATTCTCTCTCTCTCTCTCCTCGCAAGAGAGAGAGGAGAGAGAGGGAGAGAGAGGAGAAGGGAGAGAGGAGAGAGCTCGGAAGAGAGCGAGAGAGGAGAGGAGGAGAAGAGAGGAGGAGAGAGGAGAGAGAGAGAGAGATGGGCGGGAGGAGGGGGAGCAGAGGGGGAAGAAAGGGAAGCTACCTTTTCGGTTTTGCCCTTTGATTCTTCATCACACTACTTGAAGTCCACCTGTCACCTTGTCTTTCATTCTTCTTTCTCTCTCATCTATTGCATTTATATTTTCAGTCCATCTAGCATGCTGAAGCATCCCTTGGCATGATGCAAAACATTCAATAGTGGGAGAAAACAAGTGCAGGCTAACAACTCCTCAATCAAAAAGAGAATGAGAATGAAAAATCAGCGAAATATCTCATGAATGTAAAATCCTTCAACTAGCACCCCTATGGAGACTATGCTACGCATTGTGTATATTGTGTGTTTGGGTCATCCTCTCTCTCTCTCTCTCTCTCTCCTCTCTCTCTCTCTCTCTCTCTCTCTCTCTCTCTCTCCTCTCTCTCTCTCTCTCTCTCTCTCTCTCTCTCTCTCTCTCATAACTAGTGAACTGAATCTCTTAAGAATGTCAAATTGAAAAAAAAAAAATCATTTGGAAAGAAAAGAAAAGGAAGTAAGAAAAAAAAGTCTGCGACTGGATGATCCAGTTTTTTTTGTTTGTTTGTTGTTTGTTTTGTTTTTTTTTTTCGTTTTTTGTCGATTAAATGTAAACGAATTGGGAAGCAGTTTACAAATTGTTCCTAAACTGGGGGCCGGAATAGCTCAGTGGTAGAGCACCGGACTCGTAATCCTGGGTTGCAGGTTCGAATCTCTGCCGAGCCGTTTCGGTACAGGGTTTTTTTTTTTTTTTTCCCTCGGAGTTAACATTGGTTCTGACTCCATTTCCCATACAGTCCTTCGAATGAGACTTTACAACAAGGTTCCGTGTGTGAACGCACGCATAACATCTTGCACACACGTAAAATCCCATCACCAACTTTCGGAAGAGAGAAGGCCAGTTTGGCCGTTGGTATGGATGACACGTTACACCAAGCATGCACATTCCCTGAAGCTGGAGCATGGCTGCCTTAATGGTGGGATTAAAAAAATGGTCATGCACACAAAACTCCACTCCCTTTGACGGGCAGATGGGTTTGATACTTACTTGCCTGTCTATATGGGGAGTTTTCCGCAGGAGTATCAGCCTGTGTACAGAGAAGAAGAAGTTGAAGTTCCCAAACGGGTGGTGTGTTCAATAGCATTCGAACTGATGTTTGGCTTTTACATTTTAAGAATATTCTTACAAACAAGTGGATAATACAGAGTTACAAGATAAGTATGATTATCAAGATGAGGATAATGAAGAGAGATGGTTTAATCAGCCAGTTACGGAAGAACTTATTGGTGCATTGGAGAAATTGAAAACATTCAGAATCAGGGTGGTACAATAGGTGAATTTTTGAAGTATTCCACAAATAGGCGTTGTTATATTTTTGGGTCAAGTTCTTCAGTGTCCTATTTGATAAAGGTGTATATCATGAACAGTGGGGAAAGGATCCATAATTTGTACATAACATAAAAAAGGGAGACGTAGATGATCAGATTAATTATAGGGGGGCATGTCACTGATTAATGTGTGCAGTAAGATTTACAGCTCAATAATTAATGCAAAACTGCCAAAAATGACAAGAAGAAAATAGTACCACTGGGTAATTATCAAGCTGGATTTGAAATGCAAAATGACAAGAAGAAAATAGTACCACTGGTAAGTAACAGGCTGGAATTGTACATAGTTATTTAACAATTTATCATATCCTTATATTTTTGGCGGTAGTGCAAAAGTAATTGCCCAAGAATAAGTTATATATGTTGCATTATAGATTTTGAAAAAAGCTTTCGGTTCCATATCAAGAAAACGTTTGTAGCCAATGCTTATCAAAAATGGAATGTCGGATAAAATGTGTACCTGTATAAGAAGAACGGATGAGGATCACGTTAAAGCAAAAGTTAGAAATAAGATTTCATAGCTTGTTCAAATGGGGTAATACAAGGAGATGTATGTAATTCAGTTTCGTTTTCTGTGTTTATTATTGAACTTGTTTGAGACGTAACTGAAATAAAAAGATTTGTATTGTATTTTCTTCTGATTTCATCTACTTGTTTATCTTATTATTTGCAGATGATATTGATTTGATGACAGACACATTGGTCGGACTACAAGCTCAGTTAAATAGTCTGTATACAGCATCCAGTTATGTGGAAATGACAGTAAATATGAATAAAAATAATGCTAGAGTTTCCAGAAAAGGTTAGTTATTTATCTCCAAGGGGGGAAAATTGATATCTGGTACAACAGAGTAGAAACCGTTACACACATATGGTGTTAAAATGTTATTAGTTGTAGATATAAGAACGACGAAATTTCTTGTATGGTTTATCTGGGTAGATACCCTATACACGTACGTTGCCTTGGATTTGGTTTAAAACTGACTCGTATGGGGGAACATAATAATTATCACCATTTATGGAGTAAAAATGTGTTGTTTTCTCTTGACGAAAAAGGGGACGAATACGTGGATTACACATGTTCGTTCAACTTGAGACAAACATGAGGTTTCTTATATTGGATAGTCACGGTGTAGAATCGCCTTCAATGTTTATTGAAACATTTAGACAGAGAATAATTAATTGCAGGTGACAGGAATGGGGCAAATCTATGTTGTCTTTTTGTGTCCAACTTAAGTGATTTAAGAAAAGAGCTAATCCCAAGAAAATGTTACATGAATCCATGTAAGTTCAGGTTCTGCCTTTTACTTTCAACATCTATCTTTATAACGATGCAAAATATGTCATCGTACTTGTGTAAAGCCTTTGCAAGATGTGCAGCCGTTGCATTGTCCTGTTAGAAATGAATTTCACTGTATGTAACTATCGTTTGTAACTGTATCGTGATTGAGTTCCCATCAGATGGGCCAGTGGCCTTCTGATTAAAGAATCGATTGATTGATTGATTGATTCTCCACCCCCCCCCCCCCTCTCTCTTTCTCTTCTCTCTCTCACTCTCTCTCTTTCTCTGTCTGTCTGTCTGTCTCTGTCTCTGTCTCTCTCTCCCCATGCATGTTCACCTGGCGGGAACACAGAGGCAGCTGTGTGTGTGTGTGTGTGTGTGTGTGTGTGTGTGTGTGTGTGTGTGTGAGAGAGAGAGAGAGAGGAGAGAGAGAGAGGAGGAGAGAGAGAGAGAGAGAGAGAGATGCCATAGTTATATGTGGGTGCATGACCACAGAAAGAGTACAATCAACAGGTTATACAAAGAGACACAAGCAGGTGAGCCTTCCATCGACAAGTGCTTTTGGAAAGTTGTGGCCCTTTGCTTGCTGAACTGTCTGATTCATGTTGAGCAAGTTTGATTTGTTTTCAAGACAGCTGAAGCCACTGTGAATTCTGGGAGGGAGTTTCCCAGTCGGAAACGTCAAGCACCTCGTCATAGTTCAATGGTTGCTTATAAAACTACAGCGATCCTCGACTGTGTGTAGCATTGCATGAACAGGCTGCGTTTCGATTTGGTTTTGTTGTCAGAATCGGAGACTGATACTGATCACAGAAATAATCAGCACGTGCAATGTACCAAACAAACAAAATCTCAAAAGACAGTCGACTTCTTTGACAACTGGATTGAAAATCAGCCATCAGGAGAATGGAGCCCTTTCAGGGGAGATAATTCAGGGTGCTGTTCAATAACAATAAAGGAGATTTCAACTCCAAAAATTCAAGTGGAATATCATTCCAATCCACGACAAAACTTTAGATAAATGTTTTTTTATAAAAGGAAAAAAAACATTCATTTTCATGAGTCTATTAAAGATAATCAAACATAAGAAATTTATCAGGTTTATATTTCACGGCCATCAATGAACAAAATTAAATTTCATTTTAGTATAGTTTCTTTTAATTCAGCGTTTCAATACGTTTCAAAACTCACTCCCAGCGCATTTTTGCGCTTATACTTCGTCTTGTTAAATTCAGTTAGACTAGAATACTATCACACCATACAAGAATTCGGTCGTCAAAAAAAACAAGACCTGTACAAAGCCGTTCTGTCCACTTATCTAAGTATAAGACAGCACTCGTCACCAAGGAATACTGGCTTTTTCATACTTGTTTTCTTTATCAATTTAAAGGTTTAATCCCAATCAACCGCAACATTGCCATACTCTTTCGAACATCAAAACACTGCATTCGATTTTTTGCATGCTAGAAACCAATTTTATTTCACGTGGCTTTTCTTCAGCTTCATCACAGAATAATGACAGTGAGACCAAGGATTCATTTGATAATCATCTTAACGAAGTTTTCGTTGTACAATCTATGATCAAAACAAGTGTATTAGCGATATTCTGTTTTTTGTTTATTAAAATGCTGTGAAATTTTGGTACAGGTGTGTAAACTACTAGTATCATACTAAATGAAAATTAGTTTGCCTGTAACCATATGATTAGTTTTAAAACCCAGTGTTACTAGGGTCATATTCAGGAGAGTTATTTTTTGCTTCAGTAATGATGCTGTGTTGACACCTCACCCCCATCCCGACCTTCATTCTCTCCGACTACAGACATATTCTTCCATTGATAAGGAGCCAGTGAAGGGGGGGGGGGGGGGGGGGGAAGAGTGGACAAAAATAATGGAAAAATAAGAAAATGTATGTGGTCTTAATTGGAGCAGACGATATAGATCAAACTGCATTTGTATACAGCATACAACAAGTAGTTGACCACTGCATATTATCCAGCATTAAGAAAATGACAGATTAAACTAGCCTTTTATTGTGTTGTTGAAAATGTCTCATTTCCAAACCATATTCTGCTTTTACTACAGAGTAAAATACTTTGAAATAAAATACTTTGAAATAAACGAGGGCAATGTGTGTGTGTGTGTGTGTGTGTGTGTGTGTGTGTGGGTGTGTGTGTGTGTGTGTGTGTGTGTGTGTGGCATTGGCTTCATGGCATTGGCGACTGGTCAGTCGTATGGACACATGGACAAGAGCAGCTGCTACAGACATCCCGAGTGGGTGGTACAAGTATCTGTAACATCATCAACCGTCATTAATGTTAACAATGGTAATGGTAATAATGATACTACTACTACTACTACTACTACTACTACTACTTCTACTAACTAACAACAACAACAACAACAACAACAACATAATAATGATCATAGTAATAGTAACCAACATCATCATCATCAATATATTGCTTTCTTAGTCTCATACTCAGAGATTTATCATTAAAGACACGCATTTACACACACACACACACACACACACACACACACACACACCACACACACACACACACCACACTTGCACGCACCCAACATACACACGCGCGACGCGCGCGCGCGCACACACAACACACACACACACACACACACACACACACACTACATACCACACATACGCCGTGCACGCAACGCACATGCACACCACACACCGCGCGTGCAACACGTTACACACACACACACACACACACACACAACACACACACACACACACACACACACACACACACATGTGAACACGTACGTCCCGCTCTCTCCTACGGACACACAGAGACGCGTTAATTTTTTTTTCTTTCTTTCTCTTTCTCTTTCTTTCTTCCCTTTTAGTTTTTCCTCCATTGAATGTACGATATCAAACAATGGTTCTTTTAAACAACCTGAATCCAAGCTGTGCCTATGAAAGGACTGTACCGCCCAGGCACAAGCACCACCAACGGGACCAAATTACACGTTTTTTTTATTTTCAGTTTTGAGAAAATTGTCTAGATTAGTCCCGAGCGGATCGTATTGAGATTCTGATTGCCAGCGCTTTTTTTTTTCATTTTGCACTGATCCACACACTATGATTACTAGGTTGATATCACACTGAATTGTTCTTCTTGAACCTCCTGGCCTGACTACGTACAGCTGTCCCAGCCTATTGAAAAGGGCACTGGTGTGTGGGTGTGTGTGTGTGTGTGTGTGGCAAAACACACCAACGTGTGTTTGTGTGTGGCATTGTGAAAATTGCAACGAGATGTGTAGACATCATTTTGATTATCGAAAACTTGTTCTTGAATATAACCCAAATCACATCGTATTCTTATTAACATGATAACGGATCGGAGATCGGCAGTCGAGGATGTACTTTTTCAAGCTTCGACACACACTACGCCAACACCAGCAGAACAGAGGATAACAGAAAATGGCACACACACCACACCACACTGAATAAACACAAGCGATAAGACGCCGCGCCGATTCGCATGATGGGTAACACACTGAGAACGGGACCGAGTTGGATGCACAACACATACAATGGATCATCGGATGCTAGCAGTGTAACCTCTATTGGAACAACTGATGCGCATGTACTAAAAAATGTGTATGGTGTTTGGTTGTGTGTGTGTGTGTGTGATCGTTGTGTGGTGTGAAAAGCGAGATGACAGAGAGAGAGAGAGAGAGAGGAGAGACACCGTGGTCCGTGGAGTTGGCTGACAGTTCGAGGAGAGGCGGGGGGAGAGAGTAGGAACGACCTGGGGGAAAGGGGCACGAGGGGTCGCGACCTGAGACGAGCAGGAGATTTCGCCTCCGGGAGAGAGGAGAGATAGGGCTGGGGGGAGAGGGGCCAAGGAATGGAGAGGACTGAGGGGGGTGGAGGACTTAAGAAGAAGAAGTGGCGGAAGTGGAGTAGAAAACTCCCCTCGTGATTGCTTGTTGGTACGTTTTCCCCATAATATCCCAAAATAACCCTCACCCCCATGATCTGATTTGCTCCTGCCGAGGGTTGGACCCCCCTCATGAGGGAGGTGGAGATGGTGGATGGAGCACGAGCGGATGAGGGGACTGGAGGTGGAGGTAGACGCGTTGAGGAGAGTTGGATGTAGGATTGAGGGTGGGTGGACGCCAGATGAACATCACACACAGAGCACACACACTCACCACACAGCACACTCACAAACCCCTCCCACACACACACAACCCAACCCCACCAGCGCACTCTTCTCACCTCGTCGCAACCATAAACCAAAAAACCATACTGATTACGCTTTCAGAGGGAACTCAGGGAGAAGGGAAGGAGAGAGGCTGGTTGGAGGTTGGAGGTAGGAGCTAGGAAACACACACACACACACACACACCCACACACACACACATCACGCGCGCGCCCACGCGCCCACCACGCACACACACACCACACACACACAAAAACAGCGCCATGCACAACACACGCACCATCCACAACCGCATCACTTGACATCCAATCTGAAAAATGGCTGCTTAGATTTGCTGCGATCCAGACATCCTACCATCCAAACCAGCAGATGCCAATAAGCAAACACAGCGGCCCTGGATGTTGCCTGGGTTGTTCAGAGCGCAGTCGTCACCAATGACCTGGCAAGGAATAGTGATCCTCGTCCTCTTCGCTGCACCTGTTCGCTTCTGCGGTTCCCATTTCGCATCCTCCAGCTCCACAGCAGATATGGGGCCCCACTCACACCTGGCCAAAGCTACAGGACGTGCACTGCAACACAGTCCAGGGTTACTTACAGAATCATTCTGCCACAGTGGAGAAGTGGTTAGAAACGCCAACTCCTGGCTGGGAGCTTGTTTGGGTACGATTCCCATCACACAGCCCTTAATTTGTCTTTCTGCCTCCTGACTTTGCTCCTGCCCGGAATAGAGTTTGTCATGAGCTCAATTGGAAAGTCCGATCAACTTAGCGGATGAGGGGATTATGAAAATGAATATTTTTTTTTTACAATTGATGGAGTTTATGTTACCTTATTCAGGTCTGCGGGACGCCCAAATTGAACGCTCTCTCTCTCTCCTCTCTCCTCTCTCTCTCTCTCTCCTCTCTCTCTCTCTCTCTCCCCCCAATGTGTGTGTGTGTGTGGTGTGTGTGTGTGTGTGTGTGTGTGTGTGTGTGTGTGTGTGTGTGTGTATTTTCGTGTGTGAGGGAGAGAATGAGAAAGAAGAGAGAGGGAGGGAGGGAAAAACGAGAGAGAGTGAGGGAAAGTGGGTACTTGAGCGTCCTTCTGATTAAGAATTTGACATCATAAACATCTAAAAAGTTGTTTTGATTGTAGCTCAGTCAATTGTGTCAATGGCCAAACAGAGAAACTTTTTGTCCAATGTTGCCCATACCCAGCGCCAATATTGTGCATACTTTTCTAATGTACACACTAGAAATGAACCAGACCAGTCGCCAGTCACTCTACCACTTCCACCACCCCCAACACAACATCAACCATGTCAAAGTCCTGGCACCTGGGCAATCATAGAGTGACAACTTTTAAGCGCCTGATACAGGAGTCTTATCTTATTGCCAGACTCGGATCCTCCACCCTCATGGCATCAACATCCAAAAAGCAGCATGTACCTATCTACCACCTCAATACCAGCCTGCAGTATCCTCCATCAACACACACACACACACTACCATACTTCCCAATATTTACCTCAGATATAAGTTACAAAACCATCTTCCTTTCCTGTTTGTCTGCATCTCTCCATTTACTACATCAAACTACACATTCTCCTTACTTTTTTTCTCCTGTTCCAATAGTAATGTTAGGCTTTTCCTCATAAATCATTCAATTCCTTTCCAGCCACTATCATCATTACTATCACTATGATCATATCCAGTGGCACAGTTTTTTTTTTTTCATTAATAATTTCTATTCCTTTCCAACAACTTTATTATTAACAACATTACTTCTACCATATTAATATCATTACTATTCTGTGGTCCTATACCAAAAATGTCTGAACCATCTTCCCTCAATGACTACCGCCCAGTCGTCTAACATCCATTGTGATGAAGTGTTTCAAAAAGAGCAATACTCAGTCACTTCCTCAATTCCCAGTCAGTGAGCTATCAATCTGTCATGTCATCTGTCCTCTTTTGTTCCACAGGTTCCCCTCAAGGTACCGTTCTTTCTCCTGTCCTCTTTACTCTGTACACCAGTGACTGCATTGGTACAGAAGAAACACCAGTCAAAAAATATTCAGATGATACAGCCCTTGTAGACCTTTCCAATTCTGATGTAACATATTTTGATGAAGTTGAGCGTTTCAGCACCTGGTGTAAAGAAAATTATCTTGAGCTTAACGTAAAAAAAAAACAAGGGAGACGATCATAGATTTTAGGAAAGCGAAAAATTATGTGCCTGATCTTTATATTGATGGAGAAAAAGTGGAACGGGTAGAGGAATACAAATATCTGGGCACAACATTAGACAATACAGCTCACTTTCGATACACACACCAGGTCCACACACAAAAAATGCCAAACCAGAATGTATTTCCTACGCAAATTGAGGAATCTGCATGTCCAGCCAAAAATTCTTAAAACATATTACAGGAGTTTTTCATTGAGTCTGTCTTGATTTTTTCATGCATTTGCTGGTATGGAAATCTTAGTTTGAAAAACTGCAAACTCTTGGATAACGTTGTGAACATCTGTGGTAAGATTGTTGGTGACAGACAGGAGAGTATGAGTGAGTTGTATGAAAAGCGTGCGGTTAACAAGGCTCGTGCGATTGTTAGTGACAGTGGGCACACGCTTGCGCGACAGTATGAGCTCCTTCCATCAGGCAGACGATTTCGTGTCTCCAGAGCTAAGCTGATGCGCAAAAAAATAGCTTTGTGTTCAAATCCATCGCGTTTTTTAAACAAACACAGCATGTAAGAAGAAGAGATGGTGGATCACCTGTGATATAAGCATGTGCGCGTGTGTGTATATCTGTGAGCAGCGGGAAAGTATAGATGCTGGAGTGTGTGTGTGTGTGTGTGTGTGTGTGTGTGTGTGTGTGTGTGTGTGTGTGTGTGTGTGTGTGTGTGTTTATGTGTGCATGTCCTGGAGCAGTGAGGAATAGAAATGTCTGGAATATGTCTTATCTTAATGATTTTTAATGA
Source organism: Conus betulinus (assembly GCA_016801955.1). Taxonomy (NCBI): domain Eukaryota; kingdom Metazoa; phylum Mollusca; class Gastropoda; order Neogastropoda; family Conidae; genus Conus; species Conus betulinus. Next base: position 22,540 of record JADBJO010009503.1, on the reverse strand, counting down.
CAAATCACCCCTCTCTCTCTCTCTCTCTCTCTCTCCCTCTCTCTCTCTCTCTCTCTCTCTGTCTCTCATGCGTGCGGGCACGCATGTATGTATATATAATTACGTGTGGCTGAGTGCATGCTTTATTTGCACTACCAAAAAAGGAGAAAGAATGTAATTCCCATTTTGGTGATGCACGCATGTTTCATTGTTTGAAAGTAATTCTGATTTTCAGTGTCACGTTTGTAACTATAAATATGTATGTGATGACTTTTAGGGCAGCGGTCATGAATGTAATTTCTCTTTTAACGAGAGATAAAAAAGTTTTCTGAAGTCTGAAGTCTATTATCATCATATTATTATCATCATTACTGTCATCATCATCATCATCATCATAACCATCATCATCATCAACATTACTAGTGAAATTGTTATTATTGCATACGCGCGCGCGCGCGCGCGCATGTGTGTGTGCAGGAAGTGTGTGAATGTGTGTGAATGTGTGTATGTGTGTGTGGTGTGTGTGTGTGTGTGTGTGTGTGTGCGTGTGAGTATGTGTGAGTGTGTGTGTGTGAGGAGGGGGGGGGGGGGGGGTTGCGTGTGTGGAAATTGTAATAAAATAGAATCCAAGTTGATTTTTCAAACCAATCTCATTCTCCTGCTTGGAGAATTCTTCAAGTCTGAACACTTGAATGCACAGTATTCAGCTGATCGCAATGCTACTAGGTCGCCTCCCACGCCACGGCCTTCCGGGGACAAAGATGCCCGTCGCAAAATCCGGCGT